>PVIA01015505.1:0-22405 GCA_004024845.1 Tonatia bakeri | reverse complement strand
GCCATAAGCAGAGAACATCCTGCAAAAGGTCAGCACCAGCATTGCTGACACCTCATTATCTGGCACTGTTTAGTGCCAAACAACTGTAAACTGATTCCTGTAGGTGGCCAAATAATGTGTCTACACCGTGGGACACAGAGCCACTTTCATGAAGGAAAAATCAGATGTTGACCAGTAACTCAGAGGCATTTCCAGCAAGTAATGTTTTATGAAAGAAACAAGAAAGATGTAGAATACTAAGTAAAAATACTGCATTTTTTAAAGAAAATTTTGTATTTCTCCTGGCTGGTGTAGCTCAGTGGATTGAGCGCGGGCTGCGAACCAGTCATCGCAGGTTCGATTCCCAATCAGGGTGCGCACTCTCTTTCTCTCTCTCTCCCTCTCCCTCCCTTCCCTCTCTAAAAAAAAAAAAGAAAAGAAAAAAGAAAGAAAAGAAAATTTTGTATTTCTTGTTCTTATGTTGAGTTTCTGCTAGTCTATGTGCTTGTGAATACCTGCACCTCTTTGTAGGATTAAATGATAGAGAAAGCCCTGTGGGGCTCAGTTGGGCATCATCCCACAAAACAAAAAATCGCTGATTCAATTTCTGGCCAGGGGATTGCAAGTTCAGTCCCTGTTTGGGGTTCATGGGAGAGGCAACTGATGGGTGTTTCTCTCTCACACTGGTGTTTCTCTCCCTGTTTCTCCCTTCCTTCCCCTCTCTCTAAAAATAACTAAATAAAATCTTTATAGTTAAAAAATTGAGGGAGAAGAAATTGGAAGGAAACCAACAAGGTTAAGGTAGACTCCTTGGTGGTGGGGAGCTGTCTAGGATTCCATAAGGGGAGAATGAAAAAGAGAATGAAGTAATAAGGAAGGGAAAAGAAGTTGCACTAATTTTTTATATAAAAGTCAAAAGGACATACATACAAGGTCTGTCTGGAAAAAGTCCAACCATTGTTAACATAAGAATGGTTTGCGTACATTGATGTAACCTGGAAGCCACAGAGAGTGGACTGGAATGTGCATGCAGAAACAATGACAACTTCACTGTACTAGTCAGTGGGGGCAGTAGTTGCTGTTGAGTGATCATGTGTACTGTGTGGCCATTGCATTCAAAATGATTGAGTGAGTAGAGCAACAAATCTGCATCAAATTTTGTTTTAAGCCTGAACATTTCCTCTCTGGAAACTATGCAGATGATTTAGATGGCTGCAGCTATGGGCAACTGGTGATTGGTAGCTTCATCGGGACAATACTCCCACTCATGCATCATGTCTGCTGCAGAGTTTTTTTGTGAAACATCAAATCACCCAGGTGACTCAGCCCCCCTACATCCCTGCCCTGAGATTCTGTGCCCTGAGACTTCTGGCTTTTCCCCAATCTAAAATCACCTTTGAAAGGGAAGAGGTTTCAGGCTATTGATGAGATTCAGGAAAATATGACAGGACAACAGATGGCAATTGGGAGAATTGTGTGAGGTTCCAAGCTGCCTACTTTGAGGGAGACTGAGGTGTCATTGTCCTATGTACAATATTTCTTGTGTCTTGTATATTTTTAAAGAAATATCTCCATTTTTCATATTATATGGCTGGATACCTTTTGATCAGACCTCATATATTCCTTTTTTTTCTCTTGATAAAACATCCCAATTAATTGTTAATAGAGAGATAATCATTTCACAGAGGCACATGAACCATATACAGTTTATATTAGTGTTACAGCTTACTGATATGAGACACCATGAGCTTATATCAAAATACAGTATTTCCTGATGATCAGAGAAAGTCACAGAAGCATCTTATCCCCCACCCTGTACCTCTGTGTCAGTCAGCTCCATGGCCCACGGGAGTCACCCCACACATGAAGAGTGACCAAAAAGTATCCAGCCTGTGTTGTCCTGAGGACAAGGGATATCCAGAGCAAAGCACTCAAGACCATCACCTGACTTAGTGACAGTTTTACTCCACATCCACTTAACTTGATAGAATTTGATTAAGGCTAAATTTTAAACTCACTTTGAAACTACCAAGTTCTAGAAAATTGCATATAAAGTGGAAACAAATAAATGGTTTGCAACATATTGGAAAAATACATATTGCAATCCCTAAGTTTCTAATCTTTACCATTGAGATCAAGAAAAATGAATTTTAGGGCACTTAAGTTAGATAGTGACACATAGAAAAAAGTGAGTTACATGTCAAACTAGATACATTTTCCACCAAGTGAAGGAAGCAAAACATTTTTTTAGAAATATAGAGTGATTTATGAAAAGTAATAGGAAGGAAGAGGAAAATTATCCCTAAGTAGTGGTTGGAAGCTCCTGGTTATTTATTTACAATTGTGTAATTCAGTTGTAATTTCTGCTTCAACATCAGCCTGAAGGTTTTCTAGAGATGGATGTGGTCATGAAAACCTTCAGGGTTAAATCTGTGTGTGAGACATGCAGGAGCAGATGTGATGAACTGAGCTTTTCAGACTCAGATTATGGATCTTTCGTACTCACTGATTTGATAGACAAAATTAGAACTAAAATAAGTTTCCTGAGATGGAATCTACCCCTGGTGAAGAAAGTATGCAAATTGCTGAAATGGCAACAAAGAATTTAGAATATCATATAAACTTAACTGATGAAGCAGTGGCAGGGTTTGAGAGGACTGACTCTAATGTTGGAAGAAGTTCTACTGAGAATAAAATGCTTTCAAACAGTAGCAGCACATGCTACAGAGAAATCACTCTGGAAAGGAAGAGTCAATCAATGCAGCAAACTTCAGTGTTGTCATATTTTAAGAAATTGCCACAGTCATCCCAGCCTTTAGCAACCACCAACCACCCTCATTAGTTAGCAGCTATCAACATAGAGGCAAAGAACCTCCACCAGCAAAATGATTAGGGCTCGCTGAAGGCTCAGATGATGATCAGCATTTTTTAGCAGTAACAAATTTTTAATTATGGTATGTACATTGTTTGTAGACATAATGCTGCTGCATTCTTAATGGACAAGCATAGCACAAGCATAAAGTTTATATGCACTGGAAGTACAGATTTGTGTGGCTCACTTGATTGTGGGTATTCCCTTTCTTGTGGAGGCCTGAAGTCAAGGCCCCAATAATTCTGAGGCATGTTTGTATGTATCTGGAATGATTCTTTGGAAAATTTATGTCACAACCTAGTTTAGCTGTGACACTGCTCTTAGGAGCAGAGCAGAGTTCCATAGTAACAATGTGGCATTTTCTCCAGGGACACACCTCTCATCTCTTGGGAAGCTCCTGTACCTCCATTTTCCCTATGATCTGCTGACTCATATTCAGACAGTTCTAGGGTTTGAGTACAAGGTAACAGCTAATTGTTTCTGAGCTCTTACTGCATATCAAGTGTAAGTGCAAGCCCTTTACAGGACAATCAAATACTGTGGAGTAGAATTTATTAACAGAGAGGTCATGGTCAGAGAACATAGTTTGATTCCAGCGCTGAGCTAGGAGCACAGTACTGCACTGTCTCCCCAATCTCTGGGTTGCAAGGATGCACAGACCCTGGTCCCCGGCCTCCTATACCTGTCTCTCTGACTGTGTCTGTTCTAGGTACCTCATGCAAATGAAATCATACATTTGTCTGTATGTATCTGGCTACTTCTATTTGCAAAAGCTAAATCCAGACTTTTTAGTCATTGGCTCTTGGGGTTCCTATCCTACATGAGCCCCAATTAATAAGCTTAAATTCCAACATCTTCTTGATAGAGTCCAGTAATTACAGGCACCATTTCAGCAGGAGAAAACCAGCCTCAATGGCATGTGGCTTAGGGTTTTCATGAGCATTGCAGAAATGGAGTTTTAGAGATTGTAAGATTGGAACATATCCTGACAGGTAGCTCATTAACTGGATGAGGATAAAGGTTTATAGCTTGAGCATTGCAGATTTTTATCAGCCTCACAAGCATTCTTTTAAGGTTGTTCAGTCAGTAAGCATAATTGATGGAAAGGAGGCATAAATATAGGGCTGGTGAAAAGTAGGTTAATAATAATAATAATAATAATAATAATAATAATAAATAGCACAATAATTAAATGATAATACAAGAATAAACTCCGTGTTTCATGTACTTATGACTAAAAAGCCTACTTTTTCCACCCCTGTAATTATTGTTAAAAAACCATGAAAGCCTTACTCTAGGAAAGTCTCTATTTAACAAATTTTTCTCACAGATGTGTGTCAATTATACAACCTATTTCTTTTTATTGAGTGAAGGGGCTAAATAGATTGGCCTTTCTGGCCAATCTGAGTTCCTTCAGTTCCTGGACAAAAAATGGAATTGTCACACCTATAGCCATCAAGAACCAAGACATGGTTTCTGTAGCAACAAATTGTCCACAGGAATCTCTTTGGGCTTTTCGTTCTTTACTCCAGTGAATTTTCAGTGCAAATGTGGTGACACTGTGACAGGACATACTGTGTAGTAGCCATTCTTAGATAGGAGCTGGACAGCAGCCATTCTCAGGCAGAGGCCATTCCTAGATAAGCAGTTATCTCAAGGTTGTACAGCTGCCTGCTTTCAGCAGCTGCCCCCCCTCCCCCCTCCTTTTGCTTTTGTAACAAGAGTATATAAACTGGCCCCAGTTTAAACTCGATGCCCAGAATTTGGAATTTTATCTCCTCTGGGTCCGCATGCATGAATAAACTCCACTTCGTAAACTCGCCATGTGAGTCGTCTTTTCCGTAACAACATCAGTCACATTGACCATCCTAAAACTGTTGCTCAAAAAACAGGGGAAGACTCTTCTCCACAGCTCTGCCCCCTCACCTGTCCTTCTGATGCCCATGACCCAGGTTATAACAGCTGTTACTGCAAGGAACTAATGTCATCCAAGTAGAAAATGGACAGAGGGCCTGAATAGATACTTCCTCAAAGAGGACATACAGATGGCCAACAGACATAAGAAAAGATGTTCAACATCACTAATTATCAGAGAAATGCAAATTAAAACCACAATGAGGTATTACCTCACTTCTTCAGAATGGCTACAACCAATAAATCAACACAAAACAAGTGTTGGTGAAGATGTGGAGAAAAGAGGAACCTCCTGCACTGCTGGTGAGAATGCAGATTGATGCAGCCACTGTGGAAAGCAGTATAGATTTACCTCCAAAACTTAAAATTGGAACTGCCTTATGACCCAGAGATTCCACTTCTGGATACATATCCAAAGAAACCCAAAACCCTGATTCCAAATAATATATGTATATGCAACCCTATGTTCATTGCAGCATTATTTTCAACAGCCAAGATTTGGAAGCAACCCAAGTGCCTACCAATAGGCAATTGAATAAAGAAGTGGTGCATATACACAATGGAATATTGCTTAGCTATGAAAAGAATGAAATCTTACCATTTCAACAATGTGGATGGACCTAGAGGATATTGTGCTGAGTGAAATAAGTCAGTCAGAGAAAGACAAATACCACATGATTTCATTTACATGTGGAGTCTAAAGAACAAAATAAACTAACAAACAAAACAGAAAAACTCATTAGTACAGAGAACAGGTTGGTCTAGATGGGAGGGGTTGGGGTGATAGGAATAAAAGAAAAGTATTATTAATTATGTGTGCTTAGAAAATAAAAGAACAGAGTCCTGGCTGGTGTAGCTCAGTGGACTGAGTGTGGGCCTGTGAACCAAAGGGTTTCCTGTTTGATTCCCAATCAGAGCACATGCCTGGGTTGCAGGCCAGGTCCCCAGTCGGGGACATGTGAGGGGCAACCACACATTGATGTTTATCTCCCTCTCTTTCTCCTTCCCTTTCCTTCTCTATAAATAAATAAATAGAATCATTTTAAGAAAGAGCTCACTGAAAATTTAAAAAATAAAGAAAATAAAAGAACAAATGTTCCCTCTGACTACAACCTCTGTTTCTTTACATAACCTCAGCCAAGCAATTATTACCTGTGAACTTTGGTTGTCTCATCTGATAACAGAAAGATAAAGGCAGCTTATAAAATGCTTAGCAGGTATGTGGTATGTAGTGAGGCACACAGGTAGGTAGTAGATTTAGGAGACTCATGGGAGTGTATGCTGTACTTTTCCAGCCCTCATTTCCCTTAAAACTATTTCCCATTTCTCTCCCGACAACTTCAATATTTGAGAATTAAATTTGCACCAGCACAAGCAAAAGCTGCAGGCTGGAAGTCATGTCCCTGCTCTCATTCCCACAACCTCATCCTGGGCCCTCAGTACTCTGCCTGCTGCTCCCATAGTTTCTATCTTTGACCTTTTATCTAAGTGAACTGGCACTGATTCAGACTGACACATGAAAGGAATCTGAGAACCAAGAGAGACAGAAATTCTGTAAGAACAAAAGCAGAAAGTGTTTACATTTGATGTTAACTCTGGGCTCTTTGTCAGGAAAGTTTCTTGTAAACTTCTGTTTTTTGCGCAACCTTGCTGGTATTTGCTGAGCACTTGCAACATCCTGCTGTGCAGAGGCCCCATTTATCCTATGTTAGAGGGTCCACTGGCAACCCCAGTAGGAAAGTGCACATACCCATCCTGTAGACAGGGGCACGTAGGCCCAGGAATGGTGACTAAGACTCCATGTTCTGGTCCTTGAGCCAGGGTGTTCAGAGTCATGTCCAAATGCAATTCTCCAGCCCAGGTGTCCTTTTCACCTCACTAGGGTAGGAATCTACCTGTTTTCTCTCAGATGGTTCAGTTGTCTGAATAAATAAATTGGGGCACTGTTTTAAATATGTCCTTTGCTATATATAACTTCACATTCACATCTGAGGTTATATATGGACTTTCTATTGTGTGCCATTGATTTATCTATTCTAGTGCCAGTACCAAATTTTTAATGTCTGTAACATTACACAACATTCTTATATCCAGTAAGAAGTTCCTTTTCTTTTTATTATTCTTTAAAATTGTCTTGACCATTCTGGAGTATTTAATGTTTAGCTAAACCTTTAAATCAATTTTATGTCATTTGATACAGCAAGTTTTCTGATTCAGTAATACATGTTACTGTTAATCCAAGATTTCTACAATGTTACTTGAAAAACAATTTATAATTTCTTCCTAGATGTTTATAATCAAAATTACTAGTGAGTGAAATGTTCTATATGACTCATTTTATTACTTGGATATGGTTGTCACATAGGAAAGCTATTATTATTTATACTATCTTTGAGGACTGTCTTATCTAATGTTATTTGCAAGCAGACAGTGCCCTGTCCTGTGGATCCCCAAGTGTTCCCTCATAGCGCTGTTGTCTCTGTGACCTACTAGAGGTTTGAGATGTGCTCCTTGTACCCTAAAATGGCTCAGGGTCAGGAAGTTTGATAACATATATTTTAAAGCAATTTAACTTCTAATTGAAAATAAATTAGGACATTGGCATTGTATTCCTAAAGGCACAGGACTACTCAATTTACAATTTTGAAAAAAAACTGTTATGAATGATTGTTCTGAAAGACATTGGTCTGAAATGTTTGCCCAATGATTCAGTACTTTATTGAGGTAGAATTTTATAAAATTAATTGACCACCACTATAAATCAATAAACATATGTTTTATACTTATTGGTGAGTTACACTGAAAGGTCAAAACATCAAGCTCATTTATAAGTGAATTCTAACAAATATTTCTTTCTTGTATGTGTATTAACCATTAAAGTTTTACAGAGCTTTATAGTTTACATTGTTCTTTTATGTATTTGAGGTCACTTAATCCTCATAAAAACCCTATAAAACAGAAATAGGGCTCTAGGTTTATCCCTATGTTCCCAGTGAAGAAACAAGTTTAATGAAGTTATGTGGCCCTTAAGTGGAAAAGGCAGCGCTCAGTGGCCAGTCCCCTTAGTCTGTGCTAATATGCACTGTGACCAGAAGATCCAGCACCTCGTATATGTGATAGGACATCCTGAGTGTCTTTGCTCCTCGGTTGTGTGACTGTCACCCTGTCTGATGCCAGCACTGCCTGGGCACTCCAAAAAGCTTCACCATGCAAGTCTGCCACAACTAGTGAAATATATCATGACATGCTTCTGGTACATGGGGTTTATTGTTTATATCTGGTCTGTATATTTTGAGTAAGTCTGTCCTATATTACAACTAATTACAACAAACGGCTAAAAGAAAACTTTCAGTTTGTACAAGGCTAAGTTCAATGCTCTTTTCCTGCTATTAGTATGACTACTGGATGCTCATAAAAATCTGACCTTTTTTTGTGAGTTTTAGCAATCAGAATATTTAAAAAATTATTCCTAAACTTTCCATAACAATCATATTTTTTAAATTGTGAGGACTCCTTGAATATTATTATTTTCTACCCCAAATACCCCCTTTTCTTCTGGAGAGAGACCAGGGGAGAGGAGGGGCTATTAATGGACTAACTGTGACTAAAAACATCTATGTGTATGTTTCTTTTTAAAGAAACTCTATTGAATGTCCTATTGATAGCTAGCTCAAAGAAATCAATCTTTTCTTCCAAATTCTTAAAACTTTTGAATAGATGGTGCAGTCTTTTCTTGTATATTATTTAGTTAGTTAATTATATACCGAACATTTCAAAATTGTTTTTGAGATCTTGTTCTAAAATCCCCATTTCTTCTCTTCTTTTCCACTCTTATCCTGCCCAAAACTTATCATATTGCTACTTTTTCCCCACATTCTTCTTCAGATCCATAGGGCTATCCCATTAATTCTAAGCCATCTCTACACAGCAAAACACTGGAGACTGGTATGAAAAAAAAAGGGAGTTTCAAACATTTCAAGTTCAGGAATAATATAGATGATGAAAGAATACCTCGTTAAGGATAAACTACAGGGCTCTATTTTGTGCTAACTCCTGTCAAGTTTCAATAGTTTGAACTTTGAATAAACAGAACACATGACCTAAAAATTAGTAATCACATTGAAGTGATACAATGTTCTTTCTGTGAAACTCTCAGAAAATCTGAGTTAAACAAGGAAGAGTCAATATATCACATACTGCATTCCTCACTTTTCAGATCTCATGACAAAGTTTAACACAGAAAACTGTCAATCCAAACTGTGTTTGGATAAGACCAGAAGATGGAATGGCTACCACACTAAAATGTTTTCTTTTAAATACCACCCCCTTCATACACAGAGTCTCCAAACCGAAGCCATTATGTTACACTCTGAGTTCCTCATAAAGTTGAGATACTATGTCAGCACCTTACATCTCTAGTAGCTCAGGGAAAATCTTGCTTTAATGTAGTGATTTTCAACAGTGTGCCACAAGAATTTTTAAAACATGCAATTCTGACTATTTAGTCAGACATACTGACCTCGTTTCCCTTCCATCATAAAATAAAAAAATGTCAACAGTAGCCATGTCAACACAATAGCCATCTGGTGTGAATGAATCACAATTATACCTATTATTGGTCAGATCAACAAAAATATGTATTTCTGGTGTGCCAAAGAATATTAATAATTAGTTTAAGTGTGCCACAAAATTAAAATATTGAAAATCTTGCCTTAATGTAAGAAGCTGTCTATGTAGAAATATGTGAACAAGACTTTCCATGGCATATTCCAACATGTGTACTATTTTCTCACTTACTTCTAGGAGTTGTTTACTGTTTATTTGGTTAAAAAGTAAGATATTACCATAATGTATTAGAATAGCATATTCTCTTGTTACCAATATAGAATCATCTCAAGGTCTGGATTCTCAGCATCATTTTTGCTTGGTAATAAAGGTTAAGAATGTGTCAAGTTACTTGAGCATGTGTAATGTTAGGAATGTACCATAAAAGGTTTTCATTAAACATTAATTTTGATAGGAACATGTACCCTCTTTATTTCTTTACCAATAAAATATGACAAAGTGCCTCTGTATTGATTCACATTGAATTACAAGGTTATTCTTTATTTTAAAAAATATAAATTTCCACAAAAAATAGTTTCTGAAATGTATTGGCATGTACTATGTAGCAGGAGCAGTACTAAAAGTCTAACGGGATAGCTACCTTCTTTATACCTGATGTTGTGCAAGATCTCAACACTGATAACTGGCGGGGACAGGACTCAGTTTTTGTCTGTTTAAATTCAGAGCCTGAAGGTTCAACCAGATACGTAGCTACAAGAGTGGAGGTAATATTGGGACTCCTCTGAATGTATTCTTCAAAAGATATATCTTTTTAACAAGACAATTAGAACATTGTGTTGCTATGATGGTTATTATGACTAGGATAGGACCAGCAGTGTGAAAGCAACAATGTCAGAATATCAGGTGCTGAAGTTATAACTTAAAAATCTCAGAATGTGACCTTAATTGGAAATAGAGTTATTTCAGGTGTAATTGGTTAGGGTGGGGGCGGGGTCCTAACTAGAGTGAGGTGGGCTCCTAACCCAACATGACTGGGGTCCTTATAACAAGAAGTTTGGACAGAGAGGCATGCACACAGGGTGAACACCATGTGAACATGAAGACAGACATAGAGGGGCTGTGTGTCAAGCCAGCAAACCACCAAAAGCTGACAGAAGTTCAGAGAGACTTTTCCACAGACTCCAGGATAAGCCTATCCTGCTGACACCTTGATTCTAAACTTCTCACACTATGTGTTTATTGTTTAAGTGACCGGGTTTATGGTACTTTGTTAAGGCCACACCAACACACTAACACGTGGCCCTTCTCAGGCAAATAATCACTGATTTAGGATTTAAAATATTCCTCTGCCTTCACAGTGTTGATATAAAAATATTCTGTTTAAATAATATGTTATGTCTTATAAAGATACCGTTAAAGATACCAGTAGATTTGACAGCTATGACAAAGGTAATTACAGTAAATTTCTATGTGAGTTTAGTTGCAAGCAAAGTTTTGTCTTAGGATGCTAATAGACATGTATCCACTTGTGTCTTAATAGGTTTCTTTTTTTCACTGCAGCACCCAGAGTGTTATAATCCAAGAATACTCATATTGTTCAAAAGCTGAGCTCTACCTGAAATTCTACTGTTTGTTTCCTTTATATGATTTATCTTATTGTGTCCTTATTTTCCTCATCTTAATTCATAAATAGTTTCAAAGCCTTTCAGAAATGAAAAAGCAACTTTGATTTTTAAACAAACAAATGTTAGTATATGCCCTCTAGAAGTTGGTTCATGATTTATAACATTCCCTAAGAATGAGAGTCATTGACTGGAGAACAGTCGGTCATCTTCAGTGTCATGGAGCCATTAATTCAAAAGAGAGGAGGGATGGATCACATCTTTGGGATCCAGGAAAACCAATAGCATTCCTTTTAAAATTGGTTCACAATATCTGTAAAAGGCTCATTTTTGTGTAAACACTAAAATGAGAGGACATAGGGCAAGACTGAGGTTTCTAGGATGAAATGAGAAACAAGCTGTCAGAAGCGGAGGGCTAATAGTAACAGAAATTTGAATGCGGGCAGTCACAGGTGATCATGGCAGCAGATGTCTTGATGTCACAATAATACCATATGATCTCACCTTTGACTGGAACCTAATCAACAAAAGAAAAAAGCAAGCAAAATATAACCATAGACATTAAAATTAAGAACAATCTGACAGTAACCAAAGTGGAGGTGGGAGAGGATAATGGGGGGAAGGAGGGAAGGGTTTTCAGGAACGACTATAAAGGACACATGGCCAAAACTAAGGGGGGTGAAAGCAAAGGACGGAGGTGACTTTGGCTGCAGTAGCGCGGGGAGTGGTGGGGAGTAAATGCAGACAACTGTAATTGAACAACAACAAAATAATTTAAAAAACCAGTCAGAGTGTCCATACTGAGTGTCATCAATGAGGTCCTTGATCTGATGATACAAAAGTGCAGCTTGTGCCTCCAACCCAGATGCACAGGAAGTCCAAAATACAGATCTGTGCTATGACCGGGAGGCTCAGCTGGTTGGAGCATAGTCCTGTACACCAAAATGGTTGCATGTTTGATCCCTGCCCCAGTCAAGGTGTGTACAGGAGGTAACTATTGATATTTTTCTCTCAAACTGATGTTTCTCTCTCTCCCCTACCTTCCTCTCTCTCTAAAATCAATAAACATATCCTCAGGTGAGGCTTAATAAAAAGAAAGAGAAATATAGAACTGTGATGCCAATGTCACAGATGTATGCAGGGTGGGTGGTTTGAAATTCAAGAGTTCACTAGAACCTCAATGACTCTTCAGGGGACCACTGTACCAGGCACATCAGTCAATGCACCCCAAAGGTGAAGCCACTGCTCAGAATTACATGTCCAGTTGTGTCAGAGCGTGATGTTGCACCCTCCCTCTTTATCACTGTGCTTGCATGAACATCATATGCTTCAGGCACTCAGTAGTAGATGATGCCATGTAACCCCCAAATAACCTTAGAAAAAGTTGTAAGGTTAGGAAACAAAGGATGTAAAGTTAAGTACTTTGTGCATGGTCACCCGGCAGCAAGAGCACAGCTAGAGCTCAGATTTTAGTCTGTTGGAACAGGAAATGCTCCTGCCCATGCTTTTCTGGAAAGAATCATTGCTATTCCATCTGCCAGTCAATTGCTGTTGTTGTCCAGTTTGGAGATCCCCAGTTCAATATTGTCTAATGAACTTTCTTCTTTAGGAGAGTATTTCCAGCTCTCCACAAAATGCCCTGCACTCCTTTCCAGCCACCTGTCACTCAATTAATGCCATTTATTTCTCCTCTCTGTAGTGCTATTGATGGACAGCTGAGGCCTACATACAGGTTTCCAGGAGACAGCAGACAACTGTGTTCGCTTGGACACAGCAGTGAGTGGGCTTTTGGTTTCTGCTCAACAACTGGCACCCAGCATCCTGCTCTTTTGCAAAATTGGCATCTGGAGTCACAGTTTCTTAGGCCTGAGTTTGTTTCATGTGGGAACTTCAGCAGTTCTGGGCTAACACAGTGGACAAGGCCAAGAGCAGTCTTGTGTCCTTGGGGCCCACAGGTCTGGGCACTGCACTAAGTTTCTTTCCTAAGCTCACACTATAGTAGTTAAGTCAAGGAGCCATGTGGACACTCATGATGATAGCCCAAACAATGACCAATTACGCCCCTGCTTTCAGACCTGGAACCACGAATGGGAACTTAGATGGCAAAAGAGACTTGGCAGTTGTGATTAAACCAGGATTTTGAGATAGAGAGATGATGCTAGATTGTCTGGGTGGGCCCTAGATGTAATTGCAAGTGTCCTTGCAAGAGGGGACAAAGGACTGCAGAGGAAAAAGTGATGTTAAGAAAGTAGAGAGATTGAAAAGTCTGTATTGGTACTGAGGGGGGATGAAGGGCCCAGCACTGCTTCAGTTGAGGCTGCAGCCTATTAACACCCGGACTTTAGCCCAACTGCTGACCTCTGGAATTGTAAGAACAAACAATTGCCTTAAGCACCAAATTTACAAAAAGTTACAGTAGCCACAGGACCCAGGACAGTAACATTTTGAACTTTGAATATGATGGGCCTCAAATATTTTAAATGTCACAATCTTTCTTTTTATCAAGGGCCTTTTAAAAAATAACAAAAATAATTATCTTTTAGTGTTTTACACTCAGTTTTACTAATAGGGGCTGGAAGCCCAATAATGGAAGTTAAAAAAAAAAACATGGAACCCTCTTTTTAGGAAATGAGTTAGTCATTGTGGGTCAGAAACATTGCCTTATAATAGTTTTTGTCCACTTGGTGTAATACAGCTCAGTGTCCTATATTTGTAGGAAACAGTGGGAAGGGGTCTGCCCCTCCCACTCCACACCTCAGCACTGGTAATGTCATCAAGATGCACCCAAGAGTTTGCACTCTTTTGCAGTCATTTCTGCAGTCACTGTGTCAACTGTCAGAGCTTTCCCACATCTTCCTGGGGCTCATGGCAATTTATACTCAAAACTTTTTATTCAATTTGTCTTAAAAAAAAGACCTTTGCAATCAGCTACTTCCTTTTTCAAATTTCTCTCCTGAGAGTAGGGCTGATGACAGCGGGTCCTGACCCACTTCTGCAGTTTCTGGGATCCCAAGTCCTGCCTGAAGTTCAGCGAAAGCCCCTCAGAGACATTTTCCACTCTGTGGAGATGATTTCAGGGCCCAGGGCCCAGGGCACTGGTGCTTTTCAGGAAGGCTGGTAACTCACTGATGATTAGACTAAAAAATAAGGGCGTGTGAAGATGGTTTATGACTTCATTTAAACTTATGTAGAGCAAAATACCACTATTTAATCCTTGTTCACTTAAAATGCATTGTGTGTGTGTGTGTGTGTGTACAAGCTACATTTTCAACATTGTAAACAACCGAGGCATCATTTTTAGCTGCTACCTGGTTTACCTACAGGTCAGCCTTGAACCTGTTTGTTTTCTGATAAATGTTATAAATTAGCAGGGCCAAACACAGGAGGAGCTTGCAGGCCTGGCTGGTCCAGTTTGGAACTCAGTGTTTCCAGAGAAGCAGGTCCAGGAGAGTGTGGGGCTCAGGCAGAGGACTCCCTCCCATACCAGATGCGGGTAAAGCCATCATGTTCAGCAGGGCTGCAAGGTCATGGTGAAATTATTGCAAGCTAGGGGGTCAAAGATGCAACTGGTGAGTGTAAAAAGCACTTGAGAGCTGAGCACCAGACGGTGGAACTCTCTGCAGCTCCACCCTTACCAGGACCCGTCTTCAGTCCAGCCACTACCAATATAAGTTGCAGATTAAAAACAGCTGTAGCAGTTCCATGTTTGCTAATCCTATACTTGTTCCTGCCTTGGAGAGGCCACCGTGTCTGCACACTGAATGATTTTGTTAACAAATATCCCTAAGACATTATGAAAGCTAGCAAAAGCAGAGGCAAGAGTTGGCACCACACCTGGTATTTTGTGAGCTCATTAGACTTCTATATTAGGAATAAGAAGCAATCCTCTGGTGCTTTCTCTGGGAGCCAATATTTCCTAATTCTTTTGATTTTTTATTGTGAAAAACACTGGAGGCTGATTGAAGACATGCTACTGATTTTCAGATTAAACAAGTTAATTGTCAACCTAATATAGAATTGACTAACCCAACAAGTGTGCACCTGAGCAGACCTGGGAACCTCACCCCAGACAAATCAGTTTCTCAATCTAAGAATTTCTGTGATCATATCATTTTGCTGAAAGCAAATAGATTGTATTTTAATAAAGTATAACACTAAGACATACGAATGATCCATGGTTGGGTATTTGACTGCCAAGAAGGTAAAAATCCAAAAATTATTTAGTCATTCAAAAGCAGTAATGCAGGCATGCCATGAGGAATGTGTGATTCCAACAAAAACAACAATAAAACTGAGGACCCTCTTGGCATATCTGAGATGTCTTGATGGAGAGTTTGGAAATTTTATGAGAATGATTTCTCTTCCATGGATTCTAAGGAATGACAGGCACAAATCATGTCATTTTTGCACTGACGAGATAACATGTCCCCCAAAAGAGTACACAACTGTCACAGAGTATTCTGATGTGCACGTCCCAGTGTACATGGTACACTCCAGCCACAGCTAACTCTGTGAACTCTTCCTACAAATAAGGGGACAGGCATGGGGAACCAGCACCAAGAGGGACACACGGGGATGCACCAGAAAGTCAGAGGTTCCTTACATCCAGTCAGTGTAAGAATGATGCGGGTCAAGTCAGAACATAGTGGGGAGCAGAGCCAGGAGATGAGAAATCATTATTTGCTTCTATTAACACAGATACAATGGAATTTAATATTACTCATGTTGACATTCCTATTAAAACAAGTCAAGAACATAATGTTTTTACTTTTCAAAACATTGAACACCAAAAACAAAACACCAGTGAGGATTATCTTTACAAGTGGGGGAAGGCTGTGGTGAGCAATTTATTCCCAAACCCTGTTTTCCTGAAGCCCAGCAAGTGGCAAATACTTTCTGAAAGGTGGATTTACATGGCCCTAAATTTTCTGTTTCTTTCAGAGAGGTTCAAATAGTGGACATTCCAAGGGAAGAACAGCTGATTGAAGAGCGATGGGAAGCCAAACATCTGGGCATTTGCTCAGTCTACTGTGTCTGGCTGCCAGGTGTCATCGATAAGAAATGTGGCCACAGAACACCTCTAAAATCCACCCCTCTTCAGCTCATGCCCCACTTTAAAGCACAAACCAGTGTAACCCTTGTCCTCACGGTGGAATTGACCTCGAATGTAAATGTTTACTCTAAACATAGATTTCGCCAGCTTTACACTGGAAATCAGAGATTGGGTGATAATATCAACTCTCCATGCTCATGTCTGTAATTCCAATGACTGGTCATCTACCTCAAGCAACGTGCCACCTAAAAAGGAAAAGAAAAATTTGAATGGGAAGGCATTTTGGCTTTTATATTCAAAAAAAGTTTTTTTTAATGAATGAACTTTGATGATGCTGCTGGACAGGAAGAAGACAGAGATGCTGCATTCTTGCTGAGCAGACATGGTAAATGTGTATGTAAGGGGCTCTGATTTGTAACCTTCAGATTACTGCTTAATGTGCACCCTGTTTTAATTTACAGAGGAAACCTGAGCATTGGGTTTCGGTCCTTGCCAATTTCACCCAGCAGGACAGCAAGCTCAGGCCATGTGCTCTGGGTGACAGGGCACTGTGTATGAAATCTCAGGTTGCAGAGAAAGGAGGGTGAGGATGTGGTTATCATTAGTAGAGGAAAGTTGCCTAGAAACAGAAAAAGAGCAAGTCAGATGTTAAGAAGAAAAGATAGAAAAGAGGTCAGTGTTATGCTTAGAATATTAAAAACAGAATATTACTTATTTCACTTGACAAGATATTCCTGATTTATTGAAATGGAGAATATTTAGCTTAACAAGATATCACCTTCTCATTCTTAGAATCCACTGACTTCAGAAGTAGCTGTCAAAATTTGAAAATTAAAACAGTGTGTGTATAATGACAACATTGTGTTTTCAGGGGCCTAACTCGATTTTAGGATGAAATGAATTTGTGAATCCTTTAGAAGACCTCTTTATATTTTAAGTCCTTTTGAAAGTTACTTCATTTGGAGAGAGGAAAATGGCATCAGAGTAGGAAGGAGCAGATTTGGCTTCCCTCTGCACAGGGGAGAGAATCCTGGCTGATCTATGGAGTAGAAGGGCAAGCAACCAACAAACCTCAGCATATGTGAAAATAGGGGATTTCACATATTTCACAAGGGGATTTCACAAGGATTGTGGTGGAACCGAAAAACCAGTCAGTGAGAGGAGTGCTGCAACACAATAGGGTCCCAGGGACCAGCGCGGGGTCAGGGGGCTGCAGCCCCTGACCCAGCGCCCATTGCCAGGTTTGCCACAGAGTCCTTGGGAGAGAGCCGGGACAACTGCTCCCTCTCCAGCCAAACAGGGTCTGAGTGGCACCAAGAGGAACCTAGTTGCTAGCAAACACATAAGGGCTGTGAGCACCCTCAGAGTCTGTGGACACCTGTGGGGTTGGGTCACACAACGGGCCCTGAACCCCAGGGTCACCGGTCTGGCTGGAGAGTTGGGCTGCAGGAGATGCCAGGCCGCGGTGTGGAGTGGCACGCTTGAATAGGAGGAATTTCTCAAGAGGAAGGAGTGAAAAGAGACACTGTTTGGGGAATTCTCCTACAGCAATCGCAGGGCTCCCTGCCACCCAGCCGGCAACGATCCTGAGGTTGCGCGGAAGGCTGTCCTTGTGTGGAAGACCCTGCGCACCCACATACCTCTGAGAAGGGTGAGGCCATTGGCCGAGGGCGTGCACGCGTGGTCGCCCGTGGGAGTGCATCACTGCACCCCAGTCCACAGCAGTAACCCTGCAGAAAGATCTGATTCCCATACCCAGGGCCCAGGGCCCAGGAGCCACAATAGCTCCCCAGACAGTGCGCACTGCTGACTGAGTGCAGATTCTCAAGGAAGAAAAGCCGTACCAATCACCCCTCAGCCTGCCGCAGCCAGCAAAACCAGAAAAATCGGTTTGGCCACTTTGAAACCAAGAGACTTTTTCATTTTATTCTATTTTTTTAAAACAATTCTTAACTTTTAAATTTTTATTATTTTTATCCTCTTTTAATTACTTTTTCCTCTCTTTCCTGCTTTCTTGTTTTATTCTTTCCTCCAATTTTATCTCTTCTTCCTTTCTTTGTCTGCCTTTTTTATTTTTTAAATACCTACTAGTGAGACAAAAACCTGGATTTGTGAAAAGATCAGAGTTGAACCCAAAGAAGGGGAATCACAACGGCTGTGACAGTGAGACAAATTTCACTCTGCTATTAGAAAACCTGCAAGGTATTGCATATTTGTATTATTATTTTTCTATTTTTCTTACATCTTTTTAAAATAGTATTTTTCTATTCCTCTTTTTTCTGTATAGTATGCTTTGCTAGGTGTTGGGGACCGCCCTGCCTGGTCTCAGGAAGCTGTGACCCCCTGTGACTTAGGCTGAGTGAGAAACCTCCAGACCAGGAGCCACTAAGGAGACAAAACTTATTCCCCTGGCATGAACGCTGCCTATTCTGTGCTTGGCCTTTAATGCTTGATCAGTTAACCAATGATGGGTAAGATTCCTCAAGAAAGGAACAACCTAAGACAGGTACTGATCATGTAAAGGCCTCCGGGATGAGACTCACAGGGCTGTGGAAATGAAGGGGCTGTGGAAAGGAAGGGGTGATCGACATCAACCGCTGCCCCCTCTAAGCCTGAGTCTTTGTACTTAGATGTGAGAAATCCAAGTCTCCTGGCTGCCTCTGTCTCCTGCCCTTCTCAGGGCTAAGCAAATAGCCAAAGGGGCAGCTCAGACTGGAGACAGCAGACCCCCGGGGTAATCAGACCTGGGACATAGAATATGCAAGATCCTGTGAGATCTGTTTGCTGGAGGATGTTATTAACTTGGAATTTAAAGGCACAGACAGGAAACCAAAACTAGCCCTTTGAGCCATGTAGTCCTTTCATGTGATAAAACTCCAATCTCTGCCCAGAATCACAGCAGGAGTTCTGTTAGCATCTTTGTAAGTTACCTGTTTCCTTTGATCCTTTCTGCCAGACTGTAAATCCACAAAATGAGTCGGCTTTCTCAATAAAAATCTGCCTGGAAATGGACACGGGGCGCTCCCCACTTGGAGAGTGGCCACTCCATCCCTACTTCCCCACAGAAAATTGCCTGTTTCTGTGCATGATCATTTCTCGTGTTTCGACGAGCCATCGGAATAGTTCCATGCTCACTGCTGGCCAGTGAGCACGCGTCAGCTAGGCTGGCATATTGTATCACCTGACAGGTTTCCCCTGATATCTCTTTTATATTGTATTGCTAATTTACTATCCTTCACCTTACCTGTGTCCCATTAGCACACTACTCAAGGTTCTATACTCCCTATTCTTTTTTTTTAGTGTTTTTTTATTCTTTATTTTATTGATTATGCTATTACAGTTGGCCCATTTTCCCCCTTCATTCCCCTCCACCCTGCCCATCCCCTCCCACCCACATTTCCCCCTTTAGTTCATGTCCATGTGTCATAAGTTCTTTAGTGTCTACATGTCCTATACTATTCTTACCCTCCCCCTGTCTATTTTCTACCTACTGTCTACGCTACTTATTCTCTATATCTTTTCCCCCTCCCTCCTCCTCCTACTTCCCTGTTGCTAACCCTCCATTTGATGACTTTTTTTTGACTGTTCATATTTTTAATCTTCTTTTTCTTAGGTAAGTCCCTTTAACATTTCATATAATAGGGGCTTGGTGATGATGAACTCCTTTAACTTGACCTTGTCTGAGAAGCACTTTATCTGCCCTTCCATTCTAAATGAAAGCTTTGCTGGAGAGAGCAATCTGGGATGTAGGTCCTTGCCTTTCATGACTTGGAATACTTCTTTCCAGCCCCTTCTTGCCTGCAAGGTCTCTTTTGAGAAATCAGCTGACAGTCTGATGGGAACTCCTTTGTAGGTTACTGTCTCCTTGTCTCTTGCTGCTTCTAGGATTCTCTCCTTCATTTTTACCTTGGCTAATGCAATTATGATGTGCCTTGGTGTGTTCCTCCTTGGGTCCAACCTCTTTGGGACTCTTTGAGCTTCCTGGACTTCCTGGAAGTCTATTTCCCTTGCCAGATTGGGGAAGTTTTTCCTTTAATATCTGTTTAAATAAGTTCTCAATTTGTTGCTCTTCCTCTTCCCCTTCTGGTACCCCTATAATTCAGATGTTGGCATGTTTAAAGATGCCCTGGAGGTACCTAAGCCTCTCCTCATTTTTTTGAATCATTGTTTCTTCATTCTTTTCTGTTTGGTTGTTCCTTTCTTCCTTCTGGTCCACTCCATTGATTTGAGTCCCAGTTTTCTTCCCCTCACTATTGTTTCCCTGTGCGTTTTCCTTCATTTCTCTTATTATGGCCTGCATTTGTTCATCTAATTTATGTCGAAAGTCAACCAATTCTGTGAGCTTCCTGATCACCAGTGCTTTCAACTGTGCATCTGATAGTTCGGCTATCTCTTGGTCACTTAAAAAAATTGGTTCTGGGGCTTTCAAATCTGTTTGAGCCATCTTTTTTATTTTCCTTTGGTTTGGTTGTGGCTCTTTTGTAAGGGCGGGAGAGCCTTAGGGTGTTCACCAGGGCGGGGCACCCCAGTCACTGGGTTGTGATGTTGTATGTGGGGGCGGGGTCTAAGAGGGAACAATGGTGCCTGCTCCACTCTCTCTAGGACTTCCGTCCCCTCCACTGCCTCCCACAAGCAAATTGGGCCCTTCCTGTGCTGGCTCCTGGGCGGGGTGGGCTTGTGCACTTTCTCAGACTCTGTGGGCTTCCCCAAGGAGTCTCCTGTGAGGCTGAGAGAATCTCCTGGCCTCAGCTCCCAGACAGTGCTCTTAAGCTTTGAAACCCCACGGCACTGCCCATTTTCGCTTAGTTTGTTTGTGCACAAATGTGTGGCTGTGGACAGCTAGTTGCCTTGAGCCCCTCACTGGGTCTGCTAGTCGCCTCCCGAGCCCAGGGTCCGCCACCGGTCGGTCTGTAGCTGCCTTCTGCACCCTGCATGCCTGCGTCTGCCAGCCAGCGTTTCTTCTCGCCAGGACCCCTCGACCCCTCTCCGCAGGCCTCCGACTCAGCCGCTCCTTACCAGTCTGGATGTACTGTAGTCCGACTTCTGTTCAGTTAATTTCTCTCTGTTCTGGTTGTCTTTTTGTTTCTCAATTTTTGTTGTCCTTAGTTTTGGTTGCGCGAGGAGGCACAATGCGACTGCCTATGCCTCCATCTTGGCCAAAACTCCTATACTCCCTATTCTTGTTATCTAGATCTCATAGATTCTGTCATTTGATTGTTGCTGTAATGTTATGGTAAATAATTGCTGTTCCATGCAATTGTAAACACTTCACAACACCCTTCCCAGATCTTAGCCCCCTTCAAAATTTCCTGAACTCTATTACTCTAGTGGTTAACTCTATTCTCTCACACACTACATCTATTTACTATCCTTTACTCTCACCTTACCTCAAAATCTGACCTTCCACTACCTTGCTGATTTCTAGATCCAACTCACAATCCTTCCTTCCACAACAAGAGTCTTATCTTCTTTCCATCCTTTCTAAAACTCAGCTAGCTGGGTGGAAAATCACAGTTAATACTATACAAAGGCAAAGGATCTCCTCTCTCTTCTCTTCTGGCTGCTACTGTAAATATCATAGAATACTCTCTTGTTGTCTTAAACCATTTTGCCTTCCCCCTCCAATGGATGACAAACATGTGTACATAGAAGCAATGAACACCAGGATACCCAGTGGAAGAGGAAACCCAACAACAAAGGAACCACTAACAGATAACAACAGAAGAAGGTGAAGGAGAAAGTGGAAACCACACAAACCTAAATACAGGACCTATCTGGAAATACAACTAAATAATAGAGACAGTCCCCAGTACAAACATCTGAACAAGAGTAAGAGAGAATCCTCAAAACCTTATACACACAGAAGAACCAGCTTCAATAAAACCTGCCCTCACCAGCACAACAAAATACAAGAGGTGGTGGAGAGAGTGACCTTCATCTAACCAGCTAGTGGGAAGGACCCATCAAAGAAAGACCCAACAACAATGAAAACACAAAGACAAGCACAGAGCCTACATAAATGACAGTCCAAGACCAGTGAGTTCAGGAGATCAAGGAAACTGCACCACTGAAACTCACTGGAATTCTACCACAGAAGTTCACACCATAAACACAGGGAACCAGAACAGATCAATTTAAGAAACAGAGGCTAACAAGAAGAGTTTCACAAAAAAATGGGAAGATAAAGAAACAATCCCCAGATGAAAGGAAAGGAGGAAGCCTCAGAAAGAATGCTAAATGAAATAGAGGCAACTCAACTATCAGATATTGAGTTCAAAACAATGGTTATCAGGAAGCTCAATGAGCTCACAATGAGCTACTAGAAACTACAGGGAAGCTACAGTGAGCTCACTGCAAACTATAACAACATCAAAAAAGAAATAGAAACTATCAACAAGG
>PVIA01015504.1:0-22399 GCA_004024845.1 Tonatia bakeri | reverse complement strand
CGGAGGCCGCTTGCTGTGCAGTCGGGGCGCCGGGCGCCCGGGATGAGCTCACGCCCGCGTCGGCGGCTGTGTGCACCTGCCGACCTGCCGGCGGCCCCCTGAGCTGACGGCGCACCTGGGCTGCAGCCCGGCGGGCCCGCTCTGGCCGCAGCGCGGGGCGCGGCGCCCGGGGGCAGGTGTGCAGGCGCGCGGCGCGCGGGGAGCACAGCCTTCACCCCGGATCCCGGCGCGCGCCCAGGCGTCTCCGCGGCAGCGGCGGTCCCCTGGGAGGTGGGGAGCGAGGGAGCCGGGCGGAACGCGGGGCTCGGGGAATAGCAGAGGCCCGTGGATGCTGGCCCTCTCCTGGCCCCAGACCTTAGCCCAGGTGAGTGGTCACCGCCCTGCTGCTGTTGCTCCTTCTCAATTTCCAAGACTCAAGAGTGTCATAAAATTAACACCAAGCTTCTAAAAAGGATTTCAGTGATTTATGCCCTTTTGTGTTGTTAGAAGCTGATGAAGAAACTGCAGACAACGCTGTCACCTTTCAAACTGGGTTCACTAGCAAAGACATAGCTTAATCTAACTTTCAGTAAATGGGCCTTTTATTTTCTCAACATTCCTGCCTTCCCCATCCCCCGCTCCACCCAGTATCTGGGTACTTTCAGAAGAGTCTTTTTAATTTCCCGCCAGGTTCCTCCTCTGGGTGGTTCAAAAGTGACAGATTCCGGGGCTGTGCTAAATAGACGTGTTCAACTGCATGTTGTTTGCCCAAGCTGACGGTGGAGCTGACGTGCGTGTGCCCCAGGTTGGGTGTAAGTTAGGGATGACACCCGCCCGCTGGTTGATTTTCCCCACCAGTTGGTTTTGCTTTTGCAGTTGGCTAGAGAGCTTCAGCAGGAAGCCCTTCCTGGACGGAACAGGAAGGGAACGGACTATTTCTGGCCACGCCTCTTCCAGCCTGGCCTTTTTACCGACCCAGCCAACCACAGGATGCACCAGTGTGAGGCTTCTGCACCTTGAAGCCATGGTCGGGGAAGCCATCCAGGGGAAGCAGTTTTTTCAGTTCTGGCAGAAATGTGCCGCGTTTTCCCTCCTTGGGTCTCCTCGGTGGACAGTCTTCCCAATGCTCTCCCCTTGCGGATATCTGGGGACAGACCTGCGGCTCCTGAGCGAATCACGCTCTTCCTGGCGTGTGTCTGGGGCAGAGAAGAGAATTGGCCATTCGCCCTCGTCTTGAAGCTGGTTCCTGTGTGCCTGAGCCCGGCACTCCTGCAGCGGATGGTCTGTTTGGGGGCCAGATAAGGACAGTTGGTTTGCGATTCATGGTCTGGTCACTTTTGTGGTTTTCCTACTGATGACGAGCTGTGGCCGGCCTGCAGCCTTGCCTGAGCGCCTGTTGCATCCTCCTGTCCCTGGGCTGGTGCCCTGCGGGAGTCAGCTCGTTTGATCTACACATGGACCCTACGAGGCCGGTGTGATCCTCCCTGAAGCCAGGTCCACGGCTGGTATCGGTAGGTGACGTGCCGGTGCTCACACAGCAGGGGAATGTGAATACGTGTGATCTGGGAGAAAGGCTCAGGGGCTCATCTTCAGAAGTCAGCCCTGACCCTCACACGCTGTTCGTGGGCATGCAGACTTGCAGAGTCACCTTGGAAAACCATCTCAGAGCTCCTTAAGAAGGTAAAAATTGAGTTACCATATGAGCCAGCAAATTACACTCCTAGGTATAAATCCAAGAAAATAAGAAGAAACCTACAATCAAAAGCTTGTAATGAATATTCATAGTAGCATTACTCCTAATAACCAAAAAGTAGAAACAACTGGTATACCCATCTTCTGACAAACAGGTAAACCAGATGCAGAAGGAAAACACAATGGAATATTACTCAGCCATGAAAAGGAATGGAGTACCGACACGTGCTGCGACGTGGGTGAACCTTGAAAACACTGTGAGAAGTGGAAGAAGCCAGACACAAAGGTCACACCCTGCCCGAGTCCGTTCACGTGAGATGCCCAGAACAAGCACTCACCGAGACGGCGAGTGGAATGGCCCCCGTCTCGGGCTGGGGTGGTGGAGGTGGCGGTGGTGGAGAGAATGGGAAGGGAAGGTCAGTGGGTCCAGGGCTCCTTTGTGGGGTGGCAGAAATCTTGTAAGTTATATTTGGTAGTGGAATCTCAGCTCCCTGAATTGTACAGTTTGAATGGATCAAACGTAGGATGTGTGGGTTTTCTCTCAATGCTGTTATAAGAGACATCAGCTCCGTAGGACGTACTGAATGTAAGTCACTTAGAGCTTGGGTAAAAATACCTTAAAAGAAGGGGGTAGGTTTTCCCTTTTGGAATCTTACAGCTATTTTTTTGTTGTTGTTCTGGATTTGTTGACAAATAGGATTGTGGATTTGAAAAAAATGTAATCATTCTTTCCTGAGTAAAATGTTAATCTGGGTTTGCACAAACAGACGGGTAATAATCCACTCTACTCCTTCCTTAATGTAGTTCCATGTGGGAGCATCAGTAATGGCTCCCTGAGTGCCATGAAATTATGTTTTAAAAAACTTTAACCCTCAGGATTTAAATATTAATATGCAAAACCTTTTCGTCTTTCTGTTTCTTCATTCATGGTAATAAAATAGAGAATTAATAATAATAATCTGTCATTCTTATAGGCTTTTATATATTCTTAATAACTCAATATTCTACATTTTTATTTGAACAATGTGTTTGTGGCCCCCCCCAAAAAAAAGCACAGACAGTGTCACTCCTGTCTTCTAGGTACTTACTGGCAAGGGTTGTAGAAGTTATGTGACTTGTGCCTAATCACACAATTCACTGCGGTAAGACCGAAATCCAGGGCGCCACACCCCCACTTTATCACACTTGGCTGTCCCATTTTAATACAAAGAGATGAACTGTCTTCCCCCGTGCTTATGCCCCGTGACAGATGTACACGGAGGCTCTTTTACCCTTAAAACCCTCTCTCTAATCCTGGTCCCCAGCTTCTCCATGCACCCACGCTCTCAGAAATCAAGGGGAAGGTTCTGAAGGAAAATGGAGGCATTTGCTCCTGGACGCAATTTCTCCCTGTGGAACGCCCTCGCCCAGCCCCAGTTCTGAGCCCGGAGAGCAGACACACACCTCCTCCAGGAGACGCAGGGGCTCAAGGAGGAAGCGTGGAGCTTTTCTCAGAGGCCCACCTTATGGCCTCTTTTATTTCTTAACCCACTTTTTAAAAACGGACCCAGAGGTGGGGATGTGGAAGAGAAACTCACAAATCCAGACCATTTCTCCTGCAAATCATCGCTGCGGGTGATGGAGACCACACCCAGAAAGGAAATGCCACCTGGGGGAACGGGGGACGGAGGTTTGGATCGGGGTCCAGAGCCCCAGGCTGGTTCGGCAGCTCTCTCCCCACCTGACAGCCATCTCACCTAAGCCTTCTGGGTGCGTGTTATTTTACCTGCAAATGAGAGCTGGGCTGCTGAGGATTTTATTTTTCACAGTGCACGTGGAGGCAGCTGCTTGTTAACTCCACAGCCAAATGTGATGGCGCACAGTGGGCATTTTGGTGAGTGAGGTCAGACGAGGCATTTTCCTTGGTTTTTGATGACTGCTAACCAAGATGGTGGAGTGACCCTTGCCACTCTGTTTCCTCAACACGTGTGACCCTCCCAAACGTCTCTCATCCAGCCTCCGTCCTCCAGGCATTGGGAGTGAAGAAGGCAAGGAAGCAGCATTTGCAGTCTGCCCAGTTTCAGCTGCTCCATCAGGAGTGTTTACATGGGCTGTCCTGCTCAGGTGTGGATAACGGAGGCTCTGTCAGGTAATCAGATAAGGGGTTAAGGTGGGACCCAGCCCAGAAGTAATGATGTGTTAATAATGAGAAACCAGAAAGAAATCAGATCTCTCTGAGTCAGCCAGGCATTCCTTTATTTGTTCAACAATCATTTATTAAACATCGTCCTAAACATTTATTAAGCAGTCCTGCCAGCCCTGGGGGGTTGAAGATAAGAGGCTCACACTGCTAGCCTCGTGAGGAGCTCCCGACAGGGTCACTGCCAGGCTGCCCAGCGGACTGTGGGTGTCCAGAGCTAACCCATCAGGGTATCTTGGTATCTTGGCCATGCCAGCCACTAGCCATGAAACTTTGGGCAAATTGTGTAACTTTTTCAAATTTGGGGTTCCCACTGAGCAAGATGGGGAAGCATTTTCTCTGCCTCCGAGGGTGTTGGGAGGCTTGAGCAGGAGGACCCTGTGGAGGGCGTCACAGGGGAGGGAAGGAGTGCGGTTCAAGCACAGGTGCCCACGATGGCCCCTGGAGGAGACATGGGGAAAGAGCCAGCCCCGTGGGGACGCAGAAGACCAGAGGGCCTCAGGCTGGGGACGAGGAGGTGACTTTGGGGCAGGGTCCAGAAGAGTTGAGGGCACAATCGCCCCGGGAGGGGGTAAGAAGGGCACTTCTGGCAGAGGGACCAGCACGATGCTTGGTGTTCGGCCAGCTGCGGATGTGCCTCGGGGCTGGCCCTTGGCACGGCCACCCAATGGCAGCATGGGAGAAGGTGCCTTCCAGGCTGGGATGTGGTTCCCAGGGTCCCTCTACGCTATGGAAGGAGCCTGGACTTTGTCAGCGGGGATTACCCTGTGTTGCTGTGTATAAGGCACAGTCTTCCAACCAAATTTTTGAGGGAAAAATAAGGATGTGCATTATGCGTGGGTATACTGACCACATACCATGGGAATAATGTTGGGTGTAAGAATCCCATGTATAGCCCTGGCTGACGTAGCTCAGTGGATTGAGCTCGGGCTGCGAACCAAAGCATCGCAGATTTCATTCCCAGTCAGGGCACATGCCTGGGCTGTAGGGGATGGCCCCCAGCAACCGCACATTGATGTTTCTCTCTCTCTCTCTCTTTCTGCCTCCCTTCCCTCTATAAAAATAAAGAAATAAAATCTTATTTAAAAAAAAAAGAATCCCATGTATAAAGCGCATGAAACGTGGGTGCGCATTGCACATGGCGAAATGCGGTAGCTGAGAGTTTCCAGAACACTTGTGTTTATGCTGTACTGTAGTTGGTGAGTATGCAACAGCATCATGTCTAAAAAAAAGGTACAGACCTTAATTAGAAATACTTTATTGCTAAAAATGCTGACCATCAGTGAGTCTCCAGCAACTAGTACGAATCCTTTTTCATCGTTAGTATTATTCGAACTAATATGACCCAAGCATGACAACAGACACCAGGTGAGCAAAGATGTTGGAAAAAAGGTGCCGACAGACTTGTGGACACAGGATCGCCACCAACCTTCAGAGTGTACAAAAAGGTAAAATGCAACAGCAGCAAAAGGCAAGAAAGCATGGGGCAATGACATGAGGTGTGCCTGTATTGTTGGAACAAACACAATGATGCGATTTAAAATGATAGTAACCTCTGTCCTCCCCAATCCCTCCCACTCCCACCCCCACCCCCGAGGAGACCAACGTCGGTAGGCTGACCGGCCTCTCTGCTCACACTCATGTGAACGTGGACACACACTTAGAGAAACCCCGACTAACAGATCACCCTGCCACCACAAAGTGGCTGGTGGGGGGTTGATGCTCTCAGACACGGGGTCTGCCAGGAGGCGCCCCCAATCACACTGTCCCCGTGACTGGCCTCTCTTGCTGTTGGCCTTTGTGCATGTCACAAGGCTCATGATAAGTGAAGCATCAGAACTGGTCCCCATACTGACCATTTTAGTTGCAACAGAAAAAAAAAAAAGCTTCTAAATGTATCTCCAGCTCGCGTGCTAGTGAAGGATCTGGTATCATGTGACCTGAAGGAAAGGAGTAAATAGAGGCCGCTAAGGCTGAAAGAAAGCTAGAGCAATGCCTTTCTTCTCCTACAAGAAAACAACCCAGAATGTTTTACTATATATAATTTTTAAGATTAGTTCTTCAGAGGTTTGGCACAGTAAGTAAAATGTGTCTTGTTTGTGGCTTTGCTAGTTCAGGGTGCACTGTTATGCCTTCTGAGGAAAGACTGCGGCTGTTAGTGTGACAGTGACAAGTGGGAGCTGACAGTCGTGTCATCCTGAGCTGGGTCTGAGGACAGTGTCACGGACGCAGGCAGAGGTGGCTGCCGGAGGCACCGAGCAGGACCAGATGGGAGCCAGGGTTCAGGGTTCTGCCCCACGATGTGCGTCCCGTGAGCTTCGAGTGTTACCGGGCTCTCAGATCTGTCTGGCAATGGACTTTAGAAGTCATTTTGACTCTTACTCTTTTATTGGAGAGATTATAAAGCAGGCCTCAGCCCACACAGTTAATTTATTTGGGAGGAAAAGCTGGACTTTTGAGGTAAAACTCTGTTCCTGGTAAGAGTATCTCTGGTCTCATTAAAAACCAGAGGCCAGAGGCCACGCCACAGAACCCGGTGATAGATAACTCGGCCCGTCCTGCCCATGTAAATCTGAAAGGCCAGGGGCTACTGGTGTCCACAGTCACACAGACACCAAAGGTCGGCCACAACGTGGTGAAGCTGAACGGGGGAACCAAGTCTTCCTTTCGACCCCAGCAGCAAAAAAATGATGTGACGTGTCCTGTCTTTGTTGAGGCCCCAGCAGCAAAGACACAGCAGGCACAAAGGAGGACCCTATTTCTGGAGGTGGGCACCGAGGAGAGATGGTGACCTAACTTAGGAACAGTGCCAGCAGGGAGGCGTCCCACCCTGAGAAAGAAGGGGTGACCAGAGTGGAGGGTGTCACAGGGCCCCTGTGAGCGTTGGGAGAACTGCGCCCGACAGGACTGAGGTCAACAGACCACAGGTGCGACGACTCCATGGTGGGGTGCGGTGGGGAGGGAGGAGGGACAGTTAACCAGTCCTCCTCACTTCCTGCTCTCTGGTCTCCTGCTCCTGTCCCTGTTGGCTGATCCCTCTGGAAGCCAAAGCATCCTGGAACGTGGGTGATACAGTGGAGAGGTGAGAGGTGCAGAGGACAGGGAAGGGCGGGGGGCAAAGGGACACCGACCGGCACTCACAGCGTTGACTCTGCATCCTTATATTTTTAAAGTTGTAAATAAAAATTAGCTGAACTTGCATTTTTATTCTATTTCTAAGCACATTTTGAAGAGATCATGAGCTATTGCTCTGAAACATTGGATCTCATGGGAAGACTATCTTCAAGGTGAAGGAAACGTGATTGAGAAAGCAAAGAGCTCCCATGCTCGCTGAGAAGGGTGGGTAAGTGGGGTCCGCAACACTCTCTGCCCCTTGCTTATGAATTTTTAAAAATAGCTCCTTGGCGATCTAATCCACGTGCCAATTCTCCATCTAAAGTGGACAATTCAGTGGTTTTTAGGGTGTTCACAGAGATGCATGCCCATCACCACACCTGATTTTAGGGTGTTTTTGTCACCCCAGCAAAAACCCTTACCCATCAGAAGGCAATCCCCATTCTCCTCTCCCCCACTCAAACCCTAATCTATTTTCTGCCTCTGTGAACTTTTCCACTCTGGATATTTTATATAAACAGAATCATATAACATGTGGTCCTTTGTAACTGACCTCTTCTGCACAGCATAAAATGTTTTTAAGGTTCATCTAGATGGCAGCATGTATCAGTATTTTATTCCTTTTTACAGCTGAATAATATTTCATTATACGGACATACCACATTTTATCTATTTATTAGTTGATGTACATTTGAGTTGTTTCCATTTTTTTTGGCAATGATAACTATTATTAAAATAGTCATGTGCAAGTTGTTATGTGATGGTAAGTTTTCATTTCTGGTGAGAAGACAGCCTAGAGCTGGTGGGTCACGTGTTAACTCCATGCTTAGTTTTTTAAGGCGCCGCCAAGCTGTTTTCCAAGGTGGCTGTATCCTTTTACGTCTCCAGCATGACTAACTTCACATTTTCAGTGACTTCAAATTTTTGCCAACATCTGTCATTATGTCTTTCTGATGTTTAGGTAAGTGACATCTCATTGGAGTTTTCATTGGTATTTCCCTGATGACTAATGGTGTCGAATATTTTTTCACGTGTTATTGTTCATGTGCGTATCTTCTTTGGAAAGTGTCTAATTTGACCCTAATTTCAGATGGGGTTATTTATTTTTTAATCATCATGTTGAAAGAGTTCTTTCTATATTCTGGGTACAAGTCCCTTATCAGACACATAACTTGGAAACATTCTCCCACTCTGTGGGTGGTGTTTTCCCTTTCCTGATGGTATCATCTGTAGCACGAACGCTCTTCATTCTGATGAAGTCTGATTTATGCATTTTTCTTTCGTCACTGGTGCTTCTGATAAGACTTCGCCTAATGCAAGGTTGAAACACTTACTCCTCTGACTTCTTTTCAGAGTTTTGTAGTGGTAGCTCCTACATTTAGGTCTGTGGTTGATTTTGAGTTAATGTTTTGTGTGTGATGTAAGGAACGGTCCACCTTTATTGTTTTGCATATGAATATTGAATTGTCTGAGCACCGGGTGTTGAAAAGATTATTCTCTCTCCCTTGAACTATCTTAGCTCCCTTGTTGGAAACCAGCCCACCAGTGCTGGCCTCCCAGGTCTGTTCTGCTGATTTATGAGCCAGTCCTTAAACAGGAACCAGGTTCCAACCTGTCTTGATCACTGTGGCTTTGTAGGAAGGCCCCACCCCTTTTATTGATGTAATTGACATATGACGTTGTACAGGTTTAAGGTGTACAATGTACCTGACATGCAGATATATTGCACAATGGCCGCCACACAGGCCTTTCTGCCGAGCCGGCACCGCAGTGCGCAGAGGTGATTCTTTGCCGAACCTCACGAGGACCTCGCAGGCGGTGTGCTGCGCGTCTTCCCACCCTGCAGACGAGAACACTGAGGCCTTGAGAGATGAAGTGAGTTGCTTAGGCTCCCATTACTAGCAATTGGAGGGGCAAGCCCGGCCCTCATCTGTCTGACTCTGAAGTCAATATTGGTCTTTATTTGTTTACATGACATTCGTCACATAAAGACCAATCTGTTGGGAAAATTCACTTTAAAAGAACACGTCATTACCTATCAGCACCATCGTAATAAGCCATCGCTATGTTGACTTAAAAACTACCCACAGGAATGGATTGGATAAAGGTCGGCAAAGGTGAAATTGTCTGTACTTATTTAATTTGTTTTCAGAACCTCTTTGGTAGATAAAGAGAAAAATAGGACTGATTCCATCATCTTTCACCCGTTTGCATCTTCTAAATTAAGACTGATCATAAGGAGGTCGTATCTGCTGGGTTTTTCCAGTCTGAGTAACAGTGAATAGTAGAAATATGCCTTTTGCCACATCCTGCCCCCACTGGCCTCTCTCGAGGCGCTGCTGGTGAAACGCCTGGCCTGGGACAGAATGTTCTCTGGGAGCTGGACCAGGCCCCATCTTTGTCTCACTTGCCTATGTGGGGAGTTCAGATCACGTTGCTATTATAAGCCAACCCTCATAAAAGTCTGTGGATAAGAAAAGAGAGTGTTCAGCATCAGGAGATTTATATTCCTCTCATGGTAGCAAGAAGGTCATTCTGAATATCTGCTTGCAGACGAATACAGAGCTTGGAACTTTCTCTGCAGGTTCTAAGTTCTCCTCTCTAGGATGGCCCAACTCCGTTTCCTCTAGGAAGTCCAAATATAGGAAAAAAGAAATCGACCGAAAGGGCATTTGCACTCAGCCACATCCCTTCCTCTCGTGGTTGATTATGGAAACCCCCAACCTAACAGATGGCTGGGTGTGGGGGGCTCTGTGTTGAAGATACTATTATTAACAAATGAAGTGCATGTGTCCGCTCCTGAGGGTTCTCAGGAGGCCAGCGCCTCCACCAGATGCTGATCTGAGATTCTATTAGCTGGGACTAAGGCAGCTCTGTACGCAGAAGAGAGAATTTTAGAATCAGCTACTTTCACATCCTTCTGAAGGGCAAGGATAAGAGCTAATTCTGCATTTATCTTTCCTTAATTGGGAGAAGAAAACACCTCAGTCTTAAGAGTTACTTCCTGGGCATTGGCCTGATGAAGACCCCAGTTCCAGTGGCTAGAGAGGCCTTAAATTTATACTAATCTGATTAAGTAACACAAATAAAATTGCCAGAGAAGAAACGAACGGGCAGTTGCTAACTGATTCACTGGTTCTTTGTGGTTTATTGAGCCAAATGTACTGATAATACTCTTTAGGGATCCATAGTTACCCAGGCTTAACTCTCCCTGGGATGATGCTTGTGGCTTCTCGGAGTCGGGAGGGACCTCAGAAACCCAAACGAGTCAGAGGAGGCGGGGGGACCTGAAAAAGTAAAGAGGTACCAGTATGGCTACAATAATGAGAAATCCAGATGCTTTTGGCTTGTTACTTAGTTTTTTATTACTTTATGCTTATAAATGCCATCAATAACTACCAGATGACTTAGGTTTCCATGAGGCAAAAGCACCCACACGTTGTAATACTCAAAATATATGAAAGGTAACATAGAGCCTTATGTCATAACTCGGTAAAAGGTTCAAGGGACGAGGGTCTCGCCCTGCTGGCGGTTAAACGGGTGAGAGAGGGAGAGATGTGAGTCATGTCTACAGAAATGCCCGTCCCGTTCTATCAGGTGAAGTCTGTCCCGTATTTCCTTCTGCATGAACCCTACTATGAAGAGCAAAGGCTTAGGTATTTCAAAAGACATTCTCTGGCTCCAGGTTCAAGAAGAACATTCTGCTCTGTCCTATAAAACTGTCCGCAGTGACCAATGTGGACAATGCCTGCACTGTCGACATCCTGGCCACTGGCCTCAGTGACTGCCGAGCACTGGAAACGTGGCCAGACCCACCAAGGGACTAAATTTTTCTTTTAGTTTAATTAATTCACTTTCAATGGGAGTGGCCACATGTGGCCAGTGATTGACATATTGGACAAAACTACAGGTATAACTGAGAGCTCCTTGGTATCTTTGTATGTGGATGACTTTTCATTGAAAAAGCACACACGTGCAAGGTTAAATGAAATAGAATGACTAAGAACATGTCTATTTGAGAGGAAAAGCTGTGGCATGAGATTATGTACTCCTCCTGTGTCCTGTCCCAGTCCCTTTTCTGATGGGACAATGGGCAACGGCTTCTTATCCCTTCGGGGAGTGGTCCATCCGTGTGTGAACGAGTGCGTGCACACCCATTTTATTGTGTCAGTGGGAACACACAGCACCCCTGTTTTCTCTACCCTACTTCTTTCACTTCAGAACATTCTGGAGCTCTTGACATATGGCTGCTAAAGCGGACTCATCTTTTTAAAGGCTGCGTAGTATTCCACTGTCCGGGTACACCGTTATGCATTTCACTGGCTCGCAATGGTGGATGTTTGAGTTTTTACTTCCATTTGCTATTGCAAACATCACTCAACAACCATCCATGCACTTATATCTTTGTCTAAGTGTGTCTAAGTGTGGTCTTTTCCACAGCTGTGAATTGCATGAGAGGAGAACTCTCGGAGACAACAGCAGGATCCAAGTCAGTTAGGATTCAGTAAGTTGCTCTCGGGAGCAAACCAGACTCAGTGTAGTTTCCACCTGATGGGCGTAATGCTGCCTGAGCCCCGTGGGTGAAGTGGTCGGTGTCTGTTCGTTGATGTAACTCGTATGCCTGTTGTCCGTACCCATAGCTGGGGCTCGGTAAGTCTTCATTGAACAAGTGAGGAGCTGCCCTAGTGATAGCTCATATTCTCATATTCTGGTCTTCCATCTCCTTTGGAACAATTCGCTGAGATTAATAGGTTATCTTTCTCAGAGACTGCCAAGGCTAGTAATACTTCTGACAAGAAAATATTATTTAATTTTTAATAGTGGCATGCCCATTCCTGGAGCAATATCCTTTCCTGCTCCTACAGAACGGTAATAGATAATTTAAAATACTTTGCAAATATCAAGAGTGCTTCAAACCTTTTCTTAAAATTTGGCAAACTCACATGGAAATGGGTTGCATAAATATGTCATTGCTTAGTCTGTGGACTAAGAGTCCTGCTTCGTTGCTCCCTTAGGCCTTCCTCAGCTGAGGGCACCCAGCCCTTGGCCACCCACGGTGTGACTAGGTTCCGGCCAGGAAGACCGGAGAGGCCAGGACAGGAGACAAGGAGATCGATGTCTGAGGTCAGCATGTGAAAGCAGTACACGCTCCCTCGGGCCATGACCTTGTCGGGCTTGCTAGGTGACTTCGTGTGTTCCATGGGTGTCTTTTAATTTCATTTTAGATGTTCTTATCAAAAATAAAAAGGATCAGACAACTCAGAAAATATAAAGAACAAACAGATATTGCTCTGCAGACTACCACTAGCATTTTAATTTGACATTTGTATTTTGTATAAGTGAGTTCAAGTTAGATGCATTGTTTTTTTCTGAATGAACCCCTTTCTTTTCTCCTGCAGTGGTTTGTCCCCTCCTTTCATCCCCTTTCCCCACCTCAGCCTAGGCAGGTAACAGAAGTTTACATTGGGGTGCAACACTTTCCCACACTTATGAGATTGCTTAAAAACACACATAGTCTCTAGTACTGTTTGCATTATACAAAATGAGATATTTATATACTTTTTGCATCTTGCTTTTCTCTTAATTAAATGTGAAAATGTCCTCACATCATTGTTTTTTTTTTACTTTAATGTTTCAATGTTTGCATGTTTCAAAATTTATTCAACATTTCCCATTCATGGCACTCAGATCATGTTCTTTCCTTATCTTTACCTCTTTATAAAGATTTCATTTATTTTTAGAGAAGGGGAAGAGAGGGAAAGAAATATCAATGTGCAAGAGAAACATTGATTAGTTACCTCTCCCATGCCTCGAAACAGGGACCTGGCCTGCAACCCAGGCATGTGCCCTGACCGGGAATCGAACTGGTGACCTTCTGGTCCGTGGGATGACAAAGAACTCACTGAGCACAGCAGTCAGGGCTATCTTTCTCTTTTGTTTTCTCAGCAAATAATGCTGCCATGGATAGAATTGTACAAATAGCTTTAAGTACTAGTTTCCCCCCACCTCAACAAGATAGATTTCCAACAGTAGATTTGCTAAATTGAAGGGTGAGTATATATTTTTTCATTTTATTTATTTAAAAATACATATTGCCAGAATCTGTTAAAAATAAAGCTACAAAAACATCACATGTCCACTTTTTTTATTTTTAGAGAGAGGGGAGGGAGGGAGAAAGAGAAGGAGAGAAACATCAATGTGCGGTTGCCCCTCACACACCCACCACTGAGGACCTGGCCTGCAACCCAGGAATGGTCCCTGACTGGGAATCGAACCAGCGACCCTTTGGTTCACAGGCCAGTGCTCAGTCCACTGAGCCACACCAGCCAGGGCTCCACTTCTTTTAAATCCTTTCAATTTTGTGGTGACAAGCAACATCTAATTGTTATTCAGATTTGTATTTTGTTGCCTCCAAATTTGGTGGAACATCTGAGATTTGCTGGCTATGGTGTCTTCCTCTTGTGTGACCTGCCATGTTTGAATAATGTGCCCACTTCCTCTGACGTGATGTCTCCTTAAAACATGTTTTGATCATTGAAATGTTTTTCTTGTTTAGTTTATAGATTAAGCATATTTGAGATATGTCTGAAATGAGGTCAGGGATGGAGTTGATCTTACCCCCACTTTGTCTGACTTCTCTAAAGCCATTAGAGTTTGATTCACGTAAATCAAAGGGAACCCTCCTGGTGATTTTCTTCTCTTTTTCACCCCCTGCCCTGCTGCTTTTTTTCCTGTCTCCTCCATGGTCCTGATCTGACCTATTGGCTTATACTTCGCCCATTTCCTGTGCTCTTGCGTTCTTGCCTTGGCAGTAAATGCCCCACCAGCAGCCCCAACAACAAAGGCAGCTGGGGTAACAGCAGCAGTCACTCACGTTCCCTGGGCTTTGTGCTCTGCCTGCCAGGCGCTGTTCTAGGCGCTCTACCCGCTGCAGCTCATCAAGTGCCCTCCCTACTCACATGGCCTCAGGTGGCCGAGGCAAAGTGAGTATGGTGGTCATCTGAGGCTGGAGACTGAGTCTCTGCTCAGGGTCACACAGCTCCATGGGCCCTGCCAGGCCTGGCTCTGCAGTCTTTGTCTTCCCCACCCTGTTTTGGACCCACGTCCAATGACGGGAACATTAGGTTTGTTCCCCTTGCTTTTCCCACTTGCTGTTTTGGGCCCTTGCTCCTCCCTGCCCATTATCTGCCCCCAGGAATGACAGTGGCCCCTCAGGGGTGTCATCAGTACTCTTCCCCAGTGGTGCTTGGTATGCTGCTCATGCAACCACAGAGCTGAGCCGCGCCTGGGGACACAGGGGTCACCCATTGAGCATGGCCTGCTTCCCCTACTGCTGCCTTCAAGCCACACCCACTGCCAAAGCCCCGTAAGCATTGCTCTTCCAAGTTCAGACACGAGGCCGCTGTAAGAGGTCCAAAGCATAGCTGCCTCGAACCCCTCACTTCTGCAGGAATTTTGCGTGAACCCTAGTCTTCGAGAGGGAGCAGTTTGCAGCTCCTGGTTTTAGACCCAGTGGACACGCAGGGCGCCGGCCAGAATGAGGAATACCTCAGGAGAGTCCTCCCCGCTCTCCCATCCCCCCTCTCCTCCCAGGCCCTTTCCGCCACCAGCCTCCTTCCCTTCACTGCACTCCCAGTGGGCTGGCGTGATCGGTGCTCTCCACACAGGCTTAGTTTCCCTTTGAAGTCTTTGCTGCTTCTAAACTGTATTTGATACCAACCCCGCCTTGACCTTCTCTCTAATTCAAATCCCTAGGCTCCAAAACTGTCTTCATTTGAAAAAGAACTTGTTAGAGTGCCCATCAGCAAGCCACCCGCCCAGTAGGGAGTAAAGAAATATTTATTTTGATGAAATGTTTATGCAAGTTGGATTATTTGACATGTAAGAAGGTTGTTTTTTCCCCCTACATCTGAGTGTCCTTTTTGTTACTCCAGTTCTGCGTGTCTCCCAGGAAGGGAAACAGAGGAGATGGGACTGAGGGTCTGTGTGGTTCTGCTTCCCGTGAAGTTTCCCTCGAAAACCGAGTCTTTCCTTTTCACCGTTCAGCAGTTACTCACTGAGCGCTCACTGTGTGCTCGGCATCGTTGCAGGTGTGGTGGCTGCAGCGGTGAAGACAGAGACAAAGTCACGGTTTTGCAGAGGTGGATGAGCCAATTAATGAATCCGTATGTTTACGAATAAATATAGAGATGTGAAACCCAGAGGATAAATATCGACAGGGGAGAAATGCTGTCAGTGTGGGGGGTGGTCAGGAGAAGACTCTCTGAAGAGAAAGCATTCGTGCTGGGCGTGACGGCAGTAGGGAGAGAGCCCTGGGGGCGTCTGAGGGAAGGAGGGTGGGCACGTGCTGGTTGTGTCTGAGGAAAATCAAGGAAGTCAGTGCTGAGCGTGCAAATGGAAATGTAGCAGATCTACCCTGAAGGCTGGTGGTGGTGGTGGCTGTGGTGGCGGTGCTGGCAGTGGAGAGCACAGGGCCCACGTAAGGACTTTGGATTTTAAAGATCAGAAGGCAACGGAAAATTTTGAACAGGACATCCATGGATCTGGTGTGTGCGTGTGTGCTTTAAAAGATCTCAGTGGCTGCTCCATAGAGACTAGAGTGTGGGAGTCAGGGTGGAAGTGCAGAGGAACTTTAAAACGCTGTAAGGGGTGATGGTGTTACTGTTCTCGGTCGGAGGCTCCCCTGACCAGAGAGGCAGCCCAGATGAAACCTTGGGAGTCATCTTGGTGTCCTCCCCATTTCTCACTACTTCCTAATGCTCACCACTTCCTGCCTATCTCTCATCACTTTTTGACTTTCCCCCACTACTTCCTGCCTATCTGTTACCACTTCCTGCCTATCTCTCACCACTTCCTGACTATCTCTCACCACTTCCTGACTATCCCTCACCACTTCCTGACTTTCCCTCACCACTTCCTATCTATCTCTCACCACTTCTTGACTATCTCTCAACACTTCCTGCCTCTCACTCTTTCTACTTTCTATCTCACTACTTCCTTCTTATCTCTCACCTGTCCCTGCCTATATTTTACCACTTCCTGCTTATCTCTCACCACTTCCTGACTCTCACCACTTCCTTCCTATTTCTCAATCTTTCTATCTCCTGCTACTTCCTGCCCATCTCCTACCAGTGTTCAGAGAAGACCAATTCTTTCTAGACCTGAGAGCATTGTGCTTGGACTCAGCCCCAGCACCGCTCCTGCCTGGCTGAGTGCTACAGTGCCTGTTCCTGAACTGGGGTTTCCTGTCTGAAGAAGGAGGGTGTCGCTAACAGCACTTACCTCCTGGACGAGAACTGAATTCAGTAAGTGTGTGCGGACTTGACATGGAACTGGACAAGCCAATGCCGAGCAAACATCGGTGATGAGCCGAGGAACTGCTACTCTGACATGGATAGCAACTGTCATCACTATTAGTCATATTTCCGAGTACTTATCATCTCACCTTTTAAATGTCTTCCCATATTATAAGACATAAATGTCTTCATCTCAGTACCACAGCTTTCATCTAGTCTAAATCATCTTTAGACTTGACTCCATCTGGATTCAGACTAATTTTCTAATGGCCTTCCTGTGTCCTTCTCAAATCCCGCAGGTCATTCTCTACTGTGCCCTTATCAGGGAAGGCTTCCAACACGTAAATTGGATCCTGTCACTTTCTCCTCCCCACATACCAGTTGTTTCCTTTTACCTTCAGAGTAAGGTCCAAACACCTATTTGCACTGGTCCTTCAATGCTGGCTGCATTTTCTGCCGTGCCTATACACACCCACCCACCTGCTCGCAGACACACATCAGCTGGCAGAGGTAGATGAGCCTCCTCCTGATTGCGGAGCTATCTCATCAAATTGTTGTCCCTATTATCTGAATCCTGCGCTAAACTGTGAGATTGGTAGGGACTGTGTGTTAGTCATTTTTCATGTACAATAAAGTGCATAAAGTACACTAGTCACAATTGTACATCTTGATGAATTTTTATATGTGTATGTGTCCTTCCACCCAGATCCAGACAGAGACCATTTCAAGCAGCCCCAAGACTCCCCGGTGCAGGTTCATACTTATCCATCTATAAACTCAGGATCTATGATAGTGGCTTGTAGGTAGTAGGCATGCTCCAGATATTTGTGGTAAAATGGATAGGACATTGCTGACACTCTTGACTGTCACTGCCCTTTGCTGTTCTGAGACCAGAGGTGTAATAACATCTGATTTTAATTTAATCAAAGCTCCAGCAGCCAGAATGAGACTTTGTCAAGTAATAAATTTACTCAAAATGTTTCTAAAGGTCCAGTTGTGAACAGTAATGACTTCACACAATTGTTCTCTGTAATCTTTATCAAAGCCAGATCCTATACCCTTTCAGATAAGACGAAGAGGGAGGATTGATTCATCTTCAAGGGAAGAACCTAAGACTCCAGGATAAATCGTGACCTTCTCCGGGCCTCTGGGGCTTATGGTGCAGGTGAGAGGTGGGGCAAGACCCTGGAGTCTTCATTCAAGTCCGTGTTCCTTTCTCTCAGGAAACCCTTCCCATGCCTCCTGCCTTCTGATGTGAGGCATCTTGCATCTCGTTGTGGGTTGAAATGTGTCTCTCCCAAATGATATGGAAACCCTCACCACCAGGACCTCAGACTGTGACCGTCTTTACAAGTAGGGTCACTGCAAGTTGCAGATGTAATAAGTTAAGAGGAAGCCTTCCTGGCTGAGGGTGAGTCCCTCGTTGTATAGGATTGCTGTCCTTATAGGAAGAGAGGACACACAGAGACACATATGGGGTAGGCCACGCACAGACAGAGCCCGGAGTAATGCCTCCACATGCTACGTGATGCTGGGGACTGCTGGCACCATGAGCACCTGGAAGAGGCATGGAAGGATTCTCCCCTACAAGTTCTGAAAAGGATGCCCCTGCCGACACCTTGACTTGGGATCCCTGTCCTCCAGCACTGTGAGATAGTACGTTTCTGTTGTTTTAAGTGAGCTTGTTTGTGGTCCTCGTTTCAGCAGCCTGAGGACACTAACACTGGCACCTGCTTATCTTCTAGTTCAGAATCAACTGCATGTGTCAGAGGGAGGGAGCCACCCCACTGTGGCCTCTGAAATGCCTTGACCTGAAATGCCTCCTTACGCATCCCGTCTGTGTGCAGCCCCTCCCCTCCTTAGGACGAGGCTGAGATGCCTCCACTCCAGAGTGGTTTCCTTGACCCACCAACAAAAAGCAGATGAGTAATAGGCAATGTCATTGGCTGAGGCTGCTCGCCAGAGTGTGTTGTATCTCTCTTAGCATCATTCAAATGGATACAAACACAGTCTCTTTGATTGCCTCTCTTCAGCTAGGGGGCTGACAGTAGGCAGACAGGGTTGGGGGCAGCAATTCCACACGGAAGGCTTTCAGGTCAGAGGTTGATCTTCAGGAGGCCAGGTATTACATCAGTCAGGACCTAGAGGAAAGAATGGAAAACAACGGAATAAAGAATTCCATTGTTGGAGGTGGTCATCAAGAGGACCTGACTGCCCACTGACCCTGGGGCCAGAATGGGAAACTGGAGGCCCCACCCCACTCCACCCCTCCTTCCAGTACTAGGAGCCTTCGAGGATGAAACTTTGAGACAGTAGGTGTTGCTGGGATCATCTGGATCCCATACATGACTGAACCCCATTAAGGACTCTACATAAACTCTTAAGGTGCTGGCGGGTGGGTGTGGACACCCACCAAGCTTCATTCCCTTGCTTATTAAAACTGCCACTGAAGGTGTGGAGGGATGGTGGGTGGGCTGGAATGGGAGTAAAAGGCCGAAAACTGTACTTGAACAATGACTAAAAAAACACCGCCACTGAAAAACCTGGAGTGGCCTTCCAGTTTCACCTGGGAAAGTCCTGAGGAGGTTTAAAACCCATGCACATTACACCTGAACGTGTTTGATGAAGTTGGCTTTTCCTGATATCTACTGAATCAGGGAAGGATGCCCCTTGCCTTGATTCAATGTTCACGCTGACATCTTACCCGAACTGGAAGGACCAGCTCAATTGCCATTGCCTCCAAAAGACTTTCTGAGGGTGAATACAAAACATGCTTTCTCTTCGAAATGTCCACAGCACTTCATGAGCACATATCTTGGAGTGCGGGTCACTTTCCATGGGTGTTTGAAATCTGCATCCCATCCCAGGGATGTTGATGTGCCAGGTCCACGTGCCAGGCTTTAGGGACAGTTTCTTGAACTGGAGAGATGCAGCGCCCGATCATGGACCTGACAATTTCACCGGACGTGTTCTGATACTGAACTATGTTCTGATGATATTTGTGAAAAGAGCTTGGGCTCTGTTAGGCAGAGTCTAGATAATTAACCAATGGAGTCAGCAGCAGGTTCATTAGACAGACAACCACAGAGGGTTAGCTTCATGGGATGGGCCAAAAAGTTCTTTCAGTTTTTCCCATACGATGGCTCTAGTAGTTCTTAGTTGTCTTTAACTTCATTTGACACAATTTTGTTGGATTGTATTGTGACAGCTGTCATATCAGTGTGCATTAAAAAAATTATCAAAATTGGTGAATTTTTGTGCAGTCATTTTAATATCGGAGTTGGACGAAAATATGCAAAATTTTCAGTGTATTATGTCTTACTATTTCAAGAAAGTTAAAATGCAATTGAAATGCAAAAAAAAAAGATTTGTGCAGTGTACGGAGAAGGTGCTGAGATGGATCGAACGTGTCAAAAGTGGTTTGCGAACTTTCTTGGTATTATTGACATTTTGGCCAAATAATTCTTTGCTGTGCGTCTATCTTATGCACTGGAAGATGTTTAGCAGCACCCCTGGCCTCTACCCACTAGAAGCCAATAGCAGAAGATAGCTGGCAATCCAGATCAATAAAGTTATTGGTGAAAATGAAAAATGTGTCTTCTATTTTATGGAAAAAGCTAAACAGACTTTTTGGCCAACCCAACATGTACACTGAGAACCCCCTACCCCAATAGGCTTGCACTTGGGGTGAAATGCTCTGTAGCTGACTTTCTGAAATTTTTATTAATTTTAAATATTAATTTTTTTTCATGCACTGATGGCTCCCAAACCATGCTGCCTCCCTCTGTCTCCTTGGCAGGGGTTCTTGGCTAACCACTCCCCAGCTCCATGGGGCCCTGGGACTTGACCAGCCTCTGTCCCCCCATCCCTCAGTCACAGCTGCTTCCTGACAGGGTGACAGCTGGGCCACCCTGGATGAGAAGACCTGAGTTCTTTTGTGGGTCACCCTCAGTCTGCCTGGTGGGGGCTTGGAATGCACGCAGGGGGTTGGGCATTGTATCCACATCTGGGTGGTATTTTAGTGTGGGGTCTGGCAGCAACGGTTCCTGCCCCAGGTCACCCTTCGTATGGCAGAGTCCACAAGTGTGTTGCCTGAGCACTTCTGAAGTAAGTACAGTAATTCCAAGCTTGGAGGTGGCAATCCCTTGGGGATCTTCCCCCTTTGGGCATAGGGGCAGTGCTCTCTGGGAAAGGAGGATCGACTGCCCCCTCCAACCCTGACTGGGAGCTCAGCATGTTAGGCCAGCAGGGTGGTAGATGAGGGTCACTGGTGTTGTCCTGTGTCACATGCAGTCACCAGTGACTCTCCCTATGCCCAAGGAAGCATGACACTAAATAGCAAGTAAAAACCACCATGACAAGTGGAGCAATACTGCGAAAGGGACAAGTTTTATGTTTTAGTATGTTTAATGGTGCATTTTTCTTTTTGAATAAGGAGCCCCTGATTTCCATTTTGCACTGGGCCCAAATTACGTAGTGGGCCCTGTTCCCAACCTTGGTAATAACCACAGCCATCACTGTGACAGTGACCACGTGCTAGGAATATGCCATCAGATCTCTACAACCGTGATAAATTAGGGGCCTTGATAATCCATGCTGCCTAGGAGGACGATGCTGCACGGTGCTGTGCACGTGGCCCTGGGTTCCATAAGTAGCCATGCAGGGCTCTGACCCCAGGTGGGTTTGACCCCAGTGCATGAGCGCTGGTATTAAGGCTGAGTGGAGCCTCGAGCATGGCTGGCCTGCCATTAAGAATCTGTGAATTGACTTGCACGCATTGGGGAGCCGGATGCAGCAACAGAAATTACTCCGTCACGTGCCTCCTGCACTGCATTTAGGAGAGCCTGCGAGCACCCCTGGCATGCGCAGCCCGAGGACACTGGGGCCTGTGACGGCGCAGGACTGGGCGGAGGTCCTGAGTGGGCAGCGGCACGTGACCACCTGCAGCTGCAGAGTGATGGCGAGCACGCAGCACTACGGGCTCAGCTGGCCCTTCCTTGTACACAGGGCCTGGCCATCTTGTGCCCAAGTCGGGTAAAGCACCATTTTGTTTCTGCCTCATCATTTGCTTTTCCTGTTTATTTGTGAGCCACTCCAGGTGTGTGTAATGCCCGTTTGTATCTGGAGGGGCGCATGGGGCCGGGGCAGAAGACCCCCAGTCCCCAGCACGCCCACTCATTTCCCATGAGACCACCCTCCTACACAAATGCTCCTGCTCAGTGGGTCTGCCCTGCCTCTCAGCATTCTACTTTGGATCCTAAATTGGGGTGCAATCCAGCCCTGTGGGTCATTATTTTGCAAAGTGAGGGAATATGGATGCATTTCCTTTTAAAGCCTTTATTCGAATATTATGACTTCAAGAACCTTACAGAATATTCAGGAAGTGTGATCATACTGGCTTTTCACAGCAATGTGGGAGGGGTTATATGTTTGGAATTACTAAGATTATCAGCAATTTTAATCAGGTTTTTTTTTTTTGCACCATTCAGAGAGTAAAATTAGAATTGCCTGTGTTTGTAGTTTACAATGTATTTGAGATAATTAAAAATTAGCGGGTGAAACCATAGAGATCTTTATAGTAGCATAAAGATTTGGAAGCATCATTCCCTCCAGGCAGATGAACTGGACTTTTATGACAGTAAATACGAAGCCCGAATCCAGCTGCACATTTTATTAAAACTGCTAACATTTCATGGTCACCTCTGCTTAGCTAACAACCTCCTGGAACAGTCACCCCTGGCCGTATCTTATTTGCAGCCGGCAAGCAAATAACTAAAAATAATCGGCTGTTGAAATGATTATTTAAGCCTCTAAGAAATGCATCCTGATGACTGTGCGTGAGTGTGTGGTGGCTGCGCGCTCGCCGGTCCTGCCTCCAGTTCGCCTCCACTTCTCCGCTGCTGCTTTAAGACTGCAGAGCGCCCCGGCGGCCAGAGGCAGGGGAGGGGTCCCCGCTCGCCTCCGCTCGGCTGCTCGCTCCTCGCCCGCCGCCCGCCCGCCCGCTCGCCCGCGCGCCTCCCAGGCAGGGAAGGTGAGCTGGGATCACTGTGACTCGGGCCGCAGGAGAGGAAAGATGCGCCTGCCCGCCCGCCGGCTGCCTGGGTGTGGAGGCTGAGGGGCCGGCGCACCGGAGGCCGCT
>PVIA01015503.1:0-22510 GCA_004024845.1 Tonatia bakeri | reverse complement strand
AGAATAAGGAGCATAGAATTTTGAGTGGTGTACCAATGGGACCCAAGTGAGGGACAGTGAGTTATCAACACATTGTGAATGTGATAATAGGGGGAACCTATCAATCGACAGTATAACCAGCTAAGCAAAGAAGATTATGTAGAAAGAAAAGAAAATACTATTGAAATAAAAAATGTCAGAAAAGGGAGAAAAAGATAATTTGCATGCAAAAACAAAAACAAACCACAACAACCACAATAAAACAACCAGCATATATATTACAGGAGAGATAGATTTGGAGCAGAAGTAATAACACTAAGATGGATGGAAAAGAATTATAAGGAATTGAGAGATATATACACTCAAACAAACAGTAGGATAAGGGGAAAAAAAGAAAAGAAAAAAAATGGAAAGAAAGAAAAAAAGAAAGAAAGAAGAAGAAAACACAGAGAGAGAGAGAAAGAAAGAAGAAAAAATAAAGAAAGAAACACACACACAAAAAAAAACTCTTGTTGGTTTCAGACTGGCCAAATCAGTGTTTCTGTTCCTGCCAGCGCAAGCAGGCTGAGGAGTGAGCGGTGAGACTGCCTTTCACCTTTCTAAGACAGAACTCAGTCAGCCTGAGGGCTGGCCATCGATTTTTCTCAGAATCGATTGCTGACTCCTTCTGTGCTCAGGGCGCGGGTGGCCAGGCGTAGCGCCCCTCCCCCAGCTTCCCCACCATGGACTCTACGCTCAGCAGAGCCCGCCTCTCTTCCGGGTCAAGGTGCCTGGGCTGGGACTGTGCGGGGGGGGGGGGGGGGGGGGTCCCGAACTTCCCCTTGTGGGCTCTCCGTTCTCGGGCAGGGCAGTCTCTCCTATGGTCTCGAGAGGCACCCTCCGGGGCTTGGGAAGGGTCGCGCCCCTCCCTTTGTATCCACTGCGGACTCCAGCACCCGGGACAAGTTGTGTCCTTCCTGAGTTCTGCGTTTGAGTGATCAAACCCGCAGGGCGCGCGTCCGCGACAGATGGTCCCAGCTCGGGAAGACCCTCCCTGTTCCTGGCTGGGCCCCGGGTCTCAGTTCTCCCCAAAACCACACACACCCGTTTGGGGGCTCCGGCGCCCACGGGAAAGACTCCACCCCCACGGCCAGGCCTCTCCTGGTCAGGCAGACTGGGTACTCACTGTTCCCCGTGGGTGCGCATAGCACCTGCGCCTTTGCTGGTCACAACCCCTGACTGGGGACAGGGCCAGCTCCGCCTTCCCGGGCGCCCAGCCCGGGCCCCTTCTGGCATTTCACCGTCAGTTCATTCAATATCTGGATAACTTCTGATGCCCTATTTTCATAAACACTGCGATATCCGTGGTCTCCTAGTCTGTTTCTCCTCAGATTGGCCAAATTCTCCCCTGCACGCTGGAGAGGGGGATCCAGACTCCTCCTCTCAAGCCGCCATCTTCCCGAAAATCCTATTTCACTTTTCATAACCTTCACTTTTTCCTCTATTTTGTGACCATACTCAACCAATTCTGTGAGCATCCCTATTACTAGTGTTTTGAACTGTGCATCTGAACTTAGTTGTATTTTTTTCTGGAGCTTTGATCTGTTCTTTCATTTGGGCCATATTTTTTTTTTCTTGGCACAGCTGTTACTAGTAAGGGGCAGAGCCTTAGGTATTCGCCCGGGTGGAACAACCCACATCACTGGGTTGTGGCACTGTATGTGACAGAGAGGTCTGAGAGGGACTATGCTGCTTATTTAGCTCTCTGCCAGCTTACAGCCACTTTCTCTGCTACCCACAAGCAAATTGGGCCCTTCTGGTGCTGATTCCTGGCTGGGTGGGTTTGTGTATGTTCTAGGACCCTGTGGGTCTCTCCAGAGAACTCTCCTGTAAGGCTGGGAGTTTTTCCTACTGCCTCAACCTCAACAGGTGTTTTTGGTCAAAGGTTTTGAGGCTTTATTTCCCCTCAGTGGAACCCTGGATTGGGCAGTCTGTCTGCTCCACACTTGTTCCTCCTGGTTTACCTATGTGCAAATGTGGGACTGCCCACTCTGCTAGCTGCCACCTCACCCAGTTCACCAGCCACTGTCTCACCCAGTCCTCCAGCCACTTCTTTGCAGTGAGTCCTCTCCACCTTACTGCCCACCTCCACCTCTCCTACCGGTCTGAATGAATGTTTCTTTAACTCCTTGGTTATCAGACTTCCATACAGTTCGATTTTCTGGCAGTTCTGGTTGTTTTTGGTTTTTAAATTTGTTATCGTCCTACTTTTGGTAGGCACAGTGTATCTACCTATGCTTCCATATTGGCCAGAAGTCCCGAGCTCAATGAATTCTGAGTATATTGATTACCAGTGTTTTGAACTCTGCATCAGATAGGTTGTCCATCTCCTCATCGCTTAGTTCTTTTTCTGGAGTTTTGATCTGTTTTTCATTTGTGGCATATTTTTTTGTCTCAGTGTACCTGTTAAGTTGTAAGGGGGCGGAGCAACCCTCCTCGCTGTGTGGTGATGTTGTCTGTGGGAGAGGGGTCAGAGAGGGAACAATGCTGCTGGCTCTCTCTGCTCTTTCCAACTAACTCTCCTTCCCCCAGTGAGACTAGGAGTTTCTCCCCCCTTCGCAACCCCCATAGGATTTTACAGCTAGAGGTTTTGAGTCCTTAGTTTCCCAGTCGGCCAGCCCATCTGGTCCTCAAGCCACTGCCTCGCCACTCGTTCTCTCTGTCTGGCTGCCCATCTCCACCACTCCTACCAGTCTGAGCAAATGTTTCCTTAACTATTTGGTTGTCGGAGTCTATGAAGTTTGATTTTCTAGCAATTCTGCTTGTTCCCTGTTTTTAAGTTGGTTGTTACCCTTATTTTGGTTGTGCAAGGGAGTGAAACATTTCTACTTACGCCTTTCTCTTGGCCACAATTCATATCTTGTTTTTTTCAAATTGTGTTTCCCTGGTGATTAGTGATAGATAGCATCTTTTCATGTACCTGTTGGCCATTTTTATGGTAAAAATGTCTATTTATATCCTCTGCTATTTTTTTAAATCAGATTGTTTGTGAGGGTTTTTTAATGGTTGAGTTATAGGAGTTTCTTGTATATTTTGGATATTAACCCTATATCACATATCTGGTTTGCAATTTTTTCTCCCATTCCATAGGTCTCATTTTCATCTTTTTGACTGTTTTGTTGTGCAGAAGCTTTTAAGTTTGCTGTAGTCCCACTTTTTTATTTGTTTGTTTTTGCTTTTGTTGCTTATGTTTTTGGTATCATATGCAAAAAATCATTGTCAAAACCAATGTTGAGAAGCTTTTTCTGTAGGAGTTTTATGGTTTCATGTCTTAAAGTCTTCAACCCATTTCAAATTAATTCTTGTGTGTCGTATAAAATAGTGATTTAATTTTATTATTTTGAATATAATTTTCCAGTTTTCTAGCACTGTTTATTAAAGAGACTATCCTTATCCCATTAAGTAATGGACCTCTTATTAAATATTGCCTTACCTTAGATTACTTGGTTTATATTTGGCCTCTCAATTCTGTGTTTTTGGTTTATGTGTCTGTTTTTATGTCAGCACCATATAGTTTGAAGTAAGGAAAGGTGATGCCTCTACTTTGTTATTTTTTCCCAGAATTACTTTGGCTTCTTGGGGTCTTTTGTGATTCCCTATGAATTTTAGGCCTTTTTTTCTATTTCTGTGGAAAATACCATTGGTTTTTTAGAGGGATTGCATTAAATCTGTAGATGACTTTGGGTAGTATGGGCACTTTAACAATATTAATTCTTCCAACCCTTGAATGCATGATGTCTTTCCATTTATTTGCATCATCTTAAATTTCTTTTTATTAATTTTTTTATCCTTTTCAGTGTTTAAGCAATATTCATCTCCTTGGTTAATTTATTCCTAAATATTTTATTGATTTTAGTGTTTTATAAATGGTATTGTTTTCTTTATTTCTTTTTCAGATAGTTGTTAGTTTGCAGAAATACAGTTGACTTTCATATGTTGATTTGGTATCCTGCAGCTACTGAATTTGTTTATTTTGACAGTTTTTTGGTGAAGTTTTTAATGCTGTCCATATATAAGATCATACCATCTGCACACAATGATTTTACTTTTCCTTTCTGATTCAGAGATGTTTTATTTCTTTTTCTTGTCTAACTTCTCTGGCAAGGAGTTTTCATATTGTTTTAAATAGGAATGGTAAGAGTGAATGCCCTTGTCTTGTTCTGATCTTAGGGAAAAGTTTTCAATCATTCACCATAGTATTATGTTTGTTGTGGGCTTGTCATGTGTGGCCTTTATTACATTAAGGTGTGTTTTCTCTAGAACCAAAGGACCTTAAAAATACAAAATTAGCAAATGGTGGTAATAAAGAACAAACCAGAAATAATGCAATACAGAATAGAGTTGTTGAGAGTTTTATCATGAGAGGATGTTGAATTTTATCCAGTGCTTTCCCTACATTTATTAAGAGGATCATATGATTTTTGCCCTTCATTCTATTAGTGTGGTAATTCACATTTATTGATTTGTGTATGTTGAGCCATTCTTGCTTCCCATGGATAAACTCTAGTTGATCGTGGTGTATGTTGTTTTTAATATACTGTTGAATTCGGTGTACTATAATTTTGTTGAGAATTTTTACATGTATATTCATCAGTGATGTATTTTCTTTTCTTGTAGTGTCCTTACCTAGCTGTGATAGCAAAGTAATTCTGGCATCATAAAATAAGTTTGGGAGTGGTTATCCCTTTTCTGCTTTTCGAAAGAGTTTTAGAAAAATTGACATTAGTTTTTCTTTAACTATTTGGTGTAATTCACTAGTGAAACCATCTGGTCCTGTCGTTTTCTTTGTTGTGGGGTTTTTGATTACTGCTGTAGTGTCTTTACACCTAATTGGTCTTTTCAGGATTTCTATTTCTTCATGATTCAGTTTTGGTAGGTTATAAGTTTTTAGGGATTTACCAATTTTTTAGTTTATCCAGTTCTTTGGCATATAATTTTTCATAGTAATTTCTTATGATTCTTTGTATTTCTGCAGTATTATGTAATTATTATTGGCATCATTATGGTATTATTTTTATTTCATTTGAGTCTTTTTTTGAGTAGTCCAACTAAAGGTTTGTCAATTTTGTTTATCTTTTCAAAAATCAGCTCTTAGTTTCATTGATCTTTTCTGTTGTTTTCTGGTTTTTAATTTATTATTCTTGTTTGATCCTTACTATCAATTTTCATCTGCTAATTTTGGACTTTTTTTAGGACTTTGAAGTAAAAGAATAGGTTGTTTTGTTTTGTTTGAGATATTCTTTTTCCTTAATGTAGGCATTCGTTGGTGTAAACTTCCTTCTTAGACCCCTGCTTTTGCTGCCTCTCATAAGTTCTGGTATGTTATTAATCCATTTTTGTTCATTGTTATATTTCCCTTTTGATTTCTTATTTGACCCATTAATTTTTTAGGAGGTCTATTGTGTTGTCATTTGAATTTTTCTGGTAAGAAATCTACTGCTACCCTTGTCTTTGTTTTACTATAAGCTCTGTACTTGGTGTTCATTGAGTGTCTTGGATTTGTGGGTTTATAGTTTTCATCAAATTTGAAAATGTTGGGACCTTTATTTCTTCAAATATTTTTTTCTTTCCCTCTTTTTCTCTGGGACAGTAAATGTACTAAATGTATTATGCTGCTTGAGATTGTCCCCCAGCTCACCAATGCTCTTCTCTTTTGCTTTTTTGTTTCACACTCTGTTTCTCTTGGATAGTATCTATTGCTATGTCTTCACCAGTCTTTTTATTCACCATACCAAATTTGCTTTTAATCTCATTAGTTTATTTGTCTCACATTTTAGTTTTCATCTCTAGAAGTTCAATTTCTATCTTTTTATACCTACTATGTTCCCACTTAATATTTGAACCTGTGGAATGGAATGTTAAATGTTTTAATGTCATGATGATTCTAACGTGTCAGTCATGGGTCAATTTTTATTGATTTTTTTCTCCTCATTGTGCATTTTATTTTTCCTTCTTTTTGTATACCTGGTAATTTTTGCTAAGAAGCCAGGCATAGTGAATTTTACTCCAGTGGATGCAGGGCATATTTTTATTTCTATAAATATTCTTGAAATTTATTCTGCCTCACAGTTAAGTTGGAGAAATAATTTGGTAGTTTAGGTTTTCCTTTTAATATTTTTTTAGTCTTGGGCTACTCACTACTGAGGCAAGTTGCTTCTAAGTACTTTACCAAATTTTTCATGAATTAGGAAATTTTTCAGTCTAGCTGGTGGGAACAGGCAATATTCTCCAACATGGGAATTCTGATTTATCTATAGTCCTTTCAGATAGTTCTTCCCATTGCCTTTGGTAGTCTTCCCCCACCACCACACACACATGCAGGTGTATCAGTAATCTCCTGAATACTTACAGGAGACCTTCTTCAGGTCTCTGTAGTTCTCTCTCTGATCCTCTCACCTCTGGTAGTCTGCCCTCCTAACTCTCTGTCTGCCTTGCTCTTCTCTAACTCTGTTACATCTCCTCAACTCAGAAACTGCCAGGCTCTGCCTGGGTTTCTCTTATGTGTACCAGAGCCTGAACATTCTCTCTTCAAGGTGGTAAGCTGGGGTAATCATATAGCTTATTTGATTTGTTTCCTGTCTTTTAGGGATCATTCTCCTTCATTGCCTACTCTCTGATCTATTGAAAGCTTTTGTGTCCTATATTTATGGGTTTTTGCAGGTGAGGAGGCGAAAAGGTTGTTTCAAGCAGGTGGGTGAGTCCAGCCCTGATATTCCATCTTGGCCAGAGGGAGAAGTCCGTGTACTGTTGAACATTTATCATTTTTATGATTATCATTTAAGTCTGTTTTATTGAAGTAACCACTGTTATATTTTTTTATATTACTTTCCATTTATTTATTCCCATTTGTCCTGTTTTCCAGTAGATTTTTTTATTGGTTTTTCTACTGCTTTACATAGTTTCAATCATTTCCATTATGCAAATTCTGGTGTCATTCCTTAGAGTTTTTAGTTTCATGGCTTCTGCTATTGATGAAAAGTTTACAAAATGATGATTTTGTTTCTATTTTAGAAGATGCTTGTTAAGGAGAGTTTACTTCTCCTTTCTCTAAAATAATGTGCTTGCAGAGTTTATTTAAAATTAACACATAATTTTGCCCTGGCTGGTATAGCTCAGTGAATTGAGTGCCGGACTGCGAACCAAAAGGTCACCAGTTTGTTTCCCAGTGAGGGCACATGCCTGGGTTGCAGGTCAGGTCCCCAATAGGGGGCGTGTGAGAGGCAACCACACATTGATGTTTCTCTCCCTTCCCTTCTCTAAAAATAAATAAATAAAATATATTTTAAATTAACACATAATTTCATATATTTACAATTGGGTTTTACCATTAGATTATATTATTTTTATAACCTTTATTATCAAAGATAAAATAAGCATAGTCACAGTTACTCTAATGAAAAACTTACGATACTCTGAATACTACTATGCTATCAGTCAGTTTCTAACCTTTGATTTATATTTTGCTTTCCTTAGTATTTTATACAGTAAACCATTAGCTGCTGGGTGAATTAACAACATGAAATTCTCCCTTCCATCTTGTATCTTTATACACATACCCTTATACTTTGGGGCCCACCTTACCAGCTAAGATCACTAATTCCTTTCTCTTCCTAACTATTTAGCACATTCCAGGATAACTCCTGCTACTTTACGTTTCCCTTCTCCTTCACTAACCACATTCCAGTTCCACAGATTTGGTATCCCCTGATTTAAAAATAATAGAGATTTATACGGTGTATTGGAAAATCTATTTCAAGATTCTCTTTTGACAATTAACTATTCAGAGTATAGGTTTGTTTTTGCTAAGGGTAAGTCAAATCAAAGCAACAGAAAATATGTTGATGCTTTCATATTTTGAGAAAATGTGAAGTGATATATGTTTATTAAAAATTTTATTGATATATTGCATTTCATATACATATTCATTTAATTTAGGATTTGCTTTCCCATATGCTACATATGGACCCACATCAGCGGTACACTACAGAACAAATATTAAAACACTCATGGATAACCCACAGAGACCAGTTGGCGAGTGATCAGCCAAATAGAAGTGATACCTCACATGTTGTTAAGGTAAAACATGCTTTTATGTACCTTCCAAATGCTCGATACCTAATAAAGCCACTGCATGCCATCAACTGATGACACTTACGTAATTGCCTTGAACTATCTTTATTTTTTAAAGATATATTTGTAGATTTGTTTTATTCTGTTTTTCAAAATAACAAACATGGGTTCTTCTTGACCTACAGCCTTTCTGATGATAACATTTAAAAGCATATTAAAGTAGTGACCAAATACTGATATAGTGATATATTGTAAGACATATAGTTATTGAAATAAAAAATATACAAGTAATCAGGTATTCATCGAGGGAGCATCAATATACAAATCAAGTATTCTTAATTATTTTCCTGGAGAAAAAAAGTTGTATTCTAGTTAAATCTCTCATGATATGCTTGGACATTTTTTTTCACCTCCAGAGATTTTTATCCACTTCGTGATATTTCTCTTTATTTTAGGGAGCAGTAGTAGCCACATATTTGGCCCTGTCTCGCAAGACCTTCCAACCAGTGCTAGAGCCTGTTGCTGCCTCAAGCTTAGCTCAGCGACGGAGTATGAAGAAGCGCACCTCAACTGGCTTGTAAGATTTCCAGTGCTTCTCAGCCAAACTGGACAAAGAGAAAATTAAATGTGTGGCTTTTGCCTAATCTTATATTAAAGGCATTGTTTTCTGCTACATTACTTGAATATTCTGTGTAAGCCTCCTTATTTAGGGGGAGTGAGATTAAAAATTAAACATACATAGGTCCATGATATTCATAATGTTTTTCAGTAGTGTCCAAGATTTACTTAAATATGTAATTGGTGTTCATAAGGTCCTAACAACTTCTCTGCACACTCACTTCAATAGTTCCTTTTAAATAATGTTATTTTAATCATTTTTCTGGTTTTATACAATAATGGTTGGGGGGATCATTACCAATAATCAAGATGCAAATATGATAGTATAATGCCAATCAACTTAAGTTTTTTTTAACATCAAATCCTGAAGGATAGGCTTTAAAAAAAACAAAAATGAATTGAAAGTGTATTGTAGAAGTTTGTTATTATGCACAACCAAAGGACTCCATTCATTTCGTAGTAACTCCACTCTGTAGTTACTGAAATGTGGACATGGTAATTTGGTGCCAGAGAAAAAGTTTTCTGTGCTAATATGTGAACTCCTGATATGGTTGTTGCCAAATTTTTTACAGAAGAACTAAATCACAGATAATGTGTGCAGTCAGACCTGTATATTGTCCATAAGTGGCCTCATCTAGAAATAAAGATTTCCATAAGACTTCTGTAAATTTTACCTCTAAAGGAACTGGAATAAAAGTGAAGAATTTTTTAGTCAAAGGCTTTATATTGGTGTTCTGACCTACTAAATAGGTCATAATTAAGTCTTTGAAAATAAAATACATGGTGTTCACACTACCTTGGTGTTATGTAAGCTAACTTTTAGATGAACCAGTTGGATTTAGACATTATTGTCCTTCCAGAAACTACACTGTTGTTTTTTGGGTTTCCATGTGCTTTGAATTACAGTGTAGCATGTTAGTCTACCTTGAATCCTATGGCAATGTAGTTGAAATTTTACTGTAGTGGGCTTGTGAGCTTATCACACATGATATAGTATAAAGCATTTCAGTAAACTTTAGATGATGCTACATAAGAGTTTAACTTTCAAAAAGATGAACTGAAATTTTACAATAGGAAGTAATATTAATAATCTACATAAAATTTTAACACATTTTAAAATTATGTTATAAAAGAAATCTGGCCAAATTGACCCAGTCTTATTCAATTTATGATTCAGAACCACTGTGTATTAGGTATTGTATTATCTAAATGATGAAATTGTAAAGAATCGTTTTGTGTTGTTGAATAAGATACCATTACTACTACTGCTACTTCTACTACTACTACTATTACTACTACTACTACTACTGGTACTACTACTACTACTGACAGAAAGAACACATGAATGTAAACTTGGAGGATTTAACAGTTTTGTTTCATGAATATAAATGAACTACTTGTGCGTGCTAGGTGTACTGTTTGCTGTGTATTTTATTTTGCTTAGTTCAGAGAGAGAGTTGATTTCTGACTTAAGTATACAATTTAGTCTAGGAGACATAACTTTGGTATTTAATAAAAGAAACTATACATATTCTCTATAATGTAAGTGATATATATTCCCTGCACAAAGATCTGTTTTTTGGGGTATGATGTATAAAGTATATGTCTTTATTTTGAAATGTCTTTTTGCAGTAATTCAAAGACATTAAAGAACATCTAATGTCACATGGAAAACAGTACTTAGAAATAGACTGGTATTATATCTTGTTGATTTTTATGCCCTAATTTGGCTTTTTCTTCCCTCATTTTGCTTTATGACTATATGTAATTGCACATAACAATGTGTGCTCATGCACTTATTTTTGTCTTGCCATTATCTTCTTTGTGCTATATGGCTTCCTATCAAAATTAATATGACAAACTCAGAGGTATGATTTTGATGTTAAACTTTTCAGAACAGAGATACTATTTCCATGTGTGCTTTTCTAGTAATAGAATTAGGGTTAGTGAAGTTGGAAAATGAAAACTGATAAAAAATAACTTTGTCTTTCCATAATCAGTAGTTTTTTAAAAAATAGATGATCTTAATTAATTTGTCAATAAATTTGCACAGAATGGTCATGCCATACAGTCCTTCATGAAAGGAACAATCAGAATTAAGCAGTGAACAGCATGATACCTCATCACTGAGTGAGGACTGACAATGTGTAAAAGAAACATACATGCTACTGGGTTTTTCTTACAATTGTGCAAGAGTTTTCTGGTGGAAAACTCAAACATGGTAGCTTAATAATTGTAGGGAGCAACGTTATTTTAAGTGAAAGATTTAAACTATACCCTCATTTTTTTAGAAGGAACCCAAGTAATGATGCCTAATCATGTCTATTTTGGCTACAACTGCAAAGCAACAAACACAGACATAAATGGGACATTTTTTATGGGGCTTCTATAAATGCTTAAACAGTAAAAAAATCCTTTTTATAAGACTTCAGAATACTTGGTTTCTAATGAATTCATGAACAATGATTTTGCATTGCTTTTCTTTCTAGTTGATGTTTCTTGGTAGTGTTTCATGATAGCACAGTTTGGGTTTTTTATCATTGTCTGGAAGGGAGAAGATATTGTAGTTTGTTTGTTTTTTTTTTCCTGAAAGGGAAAATACCAATTTTACCCAGATAGACTAACAATTTAATGTCCTAAAGCACATAGTATCATGAATAAACTCAGGAAACCAATTGCAAGAAAATTAAAATGTAGTGCCAGAGATGGTAATTTTGTGGGAAAATTGAACTTTAACCTATTTTGTTAGATTCAGTAGTACCTAAACATTGATTTTTATAATTTATTGCCTTTGGTAATTAAACATAATAAAACATTTTGATAGCATCTCTGGTTAGCCCAAAGGGATTCCATATCTCTAGGCAACCCACAAGCTTAAGGACAGATGCTTGGTGTTTTATTAAAACATGCTAAAATAGTACTGGCCACAGAAACTTATTTATATTAATTGAATAGTATTTTCCTGACCATAAGAGACCCTTTATATCTGAAGAAGGTAGAGAACCACTTATCTTGGCCTTAAGGTTAACTAGAAAACTTAGGCTTTAAACTAGGCAAAGCATGTTTTTGGCATTCTCGACATTCTCTTCCTCTGGCTCTCCAGCCCCTGTGTGCTATCCTATTTAATTACCTCACAGAGGACTCTATGATTAAATTATTCCTGAAAGATTCTGTAACCCAAAGGAACCTCACATCCTTCCCCTTCCTCAAATCTGAACTTCCATTTTCACAGAGCAGCTATTTTCAGTGAAAAAGGTGAAAGGAGAGCTATTTCCATCAGTGACTAGTAGAAAATTGGCATTTTTCAGGAAAGATGTCTGTTAAGCAAGTTTCTACTTGCTGGATTTTCAGGCAATCTAACCAAATGAGATTAATTTAAACTTTAATTACTATCAGGGAAGACATTTTTGGGCAAGGCATTTATGCAGTATGCCCCAATAAATTGCCATTTGTTCATTTATTGTTATTATTTGCACAGTTCTTGGCTTTCTACTTCTCGATTTACATTTTCTCTTAAAACCTTCCGTGCTTTTTAATCACAATGAATTTCTATGACAGAATGCTGTGGAGGGAAGCAGTTGTTGTTAAACCAATATTTATCTGTAGTCTCCGTTTCTCAAAGTATATGACCCAGAACATAAGGAGTCTTCTCGTGCCCCCAGGCTCCTACTCCTATTGTATTTACAGAGAAAAGGAGAGCTCAGAAAGGTTGAATGCAAACTGTCAGTGGGGGGTCAGTGTCTCCAGATCCTTTGACTAGATTTCAGGACACAGAGATCCTATTTATCACAATATTTATTAACAAGAATGCAAGCCATATTGAGTATAAATTGGTCAACTGCAATTAAACTTTTAGAACAGTTTCTTACATTTTCAGCTTATTCAGGTTATTTTGGCATGTATCACAAAATGAATGACTGCTATAAATAGTAGAGCAACTCAGTCGTGTGTTTTCTGCATTCCTATGCAAGACTGTAGTGGCACTGATAGTGATTTTTCACAAATGCATTTTAATCATGGATGCACTGTTCATTTTTTTTCATCTGTTTGATGCACTGTTCTTGCTTTTAGTCTTACTATATAGTGAAGTCCATCATGTAATTTTAATAAAATGCTTGATTACTTAAAATTCAAGTTGATTGCTAATACTTGGAAGTATAGTAACTCCTAAATTTTAGGCATAACTTTCTTTGAACTCTGAAGAAAAACAGAAAGGAAAAGTCTTTTTAGAATACAGAAATTGAAGCTTGCTTACTTATATTCTAGTGCACAAATTATGTATCTTTTAGTTTGTTGACCAGCAAGAAATCTTAGCTAAATTCTTAGAAATAATATATATGTGATTACCGAGTTAGGATTTGCTCTGTATTCACATTTCTAAACCTTGGACAATAGAGCATCTGTTTTGCTTTCATTCTATTTGTCTAATTACGTACATCAGTCTCTTCAAAAATTATTTATTAGGCATCTAATTTCATGTGGGACAGTTCTAGACATTGTATTCAGTGCTTTAGTTTCTTAATAAATTGTCATAATGTGACCAAGTAGGGTTATTTGCTTTTTTTCTTTTGTATCAACTAATATTGCTCAGGTCACATTTGAATTTTCAAGTTCACTCTATGAAGTTGAGACCATTTGTAGCAAAAACAAAGTAAAATTGTTTTTTTATGTGATAAATATTTTTTAACATCACGAAAGTATTCTAACAAGAAATAGCCATTTTAACAGTTATATAAGAAATCCTAATTAAATATTCAAATGCCAGCATGGTTTGGAAATGAGAATTTATCTTGAACTAAATTCCACAGTACAAAAAAGGGAGAATATGGTGTTTTGTGTTTAATTTTTAAAAAACATTATGTAATATTAGTTAACATTGCATTTATGCAGAGTAAATAGTTTGCTGTAGCCACAGTTAAAAAAACCACAAACATTGTCTTGCCAACAGTTCCCAAGCACTTTGGGATTCCTACACTTACTTCATGACATAGAAAATACAACATTCACTGGCTTTTTGTTGCACTCTTCAGACAGAAATAGCATTAAATAACAGTCATGTGTAAATTTGATTCATGTGTACTTAAAAAATGTAAATTCGGCTATTGAAAGCAAAGGTCCCCAGTGTTCAGATAACTGTGTTTTCTTTTTCTGACTACATCATGGAGTTTATACCATCATTTACTTTATAACTGATTTTTAAAAGCATTGCTCTTTTTGACATGAAAGTTTTCATTGTTCTACATTTTTCATGTAAGCTCCACCCCAGTAGCGTACTTTATAGTGCTTTTTCCCCTCACAGTGCTGCTAAAGAAATGGCTATAATTTTGAATTTACAACATGCCAAAGATGACATAGAAATTATATTTATTTTGTTTTTGTTAAAATTCTGTGAGCAACATTTATCAACATATCATGTTAAATTACTGGCATTTTCTGGGTACTAAATAAAAAGGCTACAACTTTCTAACATTTACAGTTGACCTTGCTTGATCATTTCTGAGTATAAAACAGTGTCTGCTTTTATAAACATGTACAGCTGATTTCATGTTTTCAGATTTCATTGAAAGTAGCTGTATATTGTTTAGGAGCCAGTTGTAAAAATGGTGTTTCAAGATATTTGTTTATATATATACCTTGATATGTTTGAAACTGTAATATTTTTCTCATTTTAGGATCACTCTTCTAATGTGCTTATAAGGGAAGAGGATTTAAGAAAATGAAGAAGATATGGGGATTGACAGAGGAGGGGAGGGGGTGGGAATGGGTGGAAGGCAGAAAGGGAGAAAAAGCGAGAACAACTGTAACAGTATAAACAATTTTAAAAAGAGAGAAAAAGGAAATGAAGAGTTACAATAATTTTAGAACTTACCAGGAAATGCATTTATCTACAAGTTACTTAAAGTGGCAACTTAACCTTTTATGCATTAAGAACAAATGAAAATCTTAGTCTCTAAGTCTTGAAAATTGTTTTAAGATCGGAGTCAAATGCAAAAAAAGATTGGCATCAAGTAGAATAGTAACTTCTGCCTCTCCAACCTCCAACGTTTATAGGCCACGTTAGGTTGTAACAGCTATTTGTACACATAAAACTTGATTTCCTTTAAGGTTCAGAAATATATAGAGAGCCCAGCAATCAAGATCCCCATGCATCTCTTGTATTTTTTCTCAACTTCTTAAAGGTAAGCAACATAGACCTAGAGCAAACTTGGAAAGTCTGCAAAAATTGCTTTCCCATTGACCACCTTTTTCATCTCTCTTTTACTACTGCTTCTTTTATGTTTCCCATGCCCCCAACCCTTTAGTAAATATCTGATCACCATTTCTAATTAAAATACTTTATAAGCAGCTTATACACACCAAAATGTTACTTCAGTGTGTATTTGTCTTCCAAGCATCAGCTTCCCAGATAATGCACTTTGGGTCACTGGGGCCAGGAAATAATGTAGGCATACCAGGCTATACCTGATTTAATTTTAGGTCGACTTGTAGGGCAGGGTGAGGAGGTAAAAGTTTATAGTTTGATTCTCCCATGATTCTCCCAGTGCCCTCTTCTTTACTTGGAGAGACAGATTAACTGAAAATATTGGAGACTGTGTGTGTGTGTGTGTGTGTGTGTGTGTGTGTGTGTGTGTGTGTATTCCTCACCTACGAAATTACTTATTTTAGAAAGCAGAAATGAAAAAGAAACATCTGTGGGAGAGAGAAATATGAATTGGTTGTCTACTGTACATGCCCTGACCAGAAATTGAGCCCGCATCCTTTTTGTGTTTGGTATGATGCTCCAGGTAACTGAGCCACACGAGCCAGGACTGGAGACATTTTTTTTAGAATGCAGACATGTTTTTGAAAGTAGAATTTAAGTCATTTTACTACCGGGTTCTTCTAGAATTAGAACCTGTTCTGTCAAAGCAAACGTAGCTCTCCTTCACTTTTGCTTATGTTCCACCTCATTGCAGAAGCAGGCTAGGTAGGACCCACACCTTGCCTTTTTCCCTCCTGTATCAAGATGTTCAGATACATTTGTTATATTTTCTGAAATTAAATATTGTAGTTTTACAAATATTGCAAAGTAAGCCACTAAGGATATAGTAACCCAATCTTAGGATACGGCTTCTTAGGATATGGATTCTTAGGATGGGGAATCTTAAGATTTCTTAGGATACGGTTTCTGAACATACAAAGTTTGGATTCCTATGATATGGTTTCTAAAGATATGGTTTCTAGGATATGGTTTCACAGAATATGATTTATTAGGATATTGTTTCTTGAGATACATAGATTGGATTCCTAGAATATGGTTTCCTAGGACATATTATTTCTTACAATATAGTTTCTTAGGATTCATATATAGTTTCCTAGGATATGGTTTCATTGGAAACATATGATTTCCTGGAATAGCATTTCTTAGGATGCATATATGGTATCCTAAGATATGCTTTCTCAGGTTACATATTATGATTTCCTAGAATATGGTTACTTAGGATACATATATGGTTTCCTAGGGCATGGTATCTTAGGATATATATTATGATTTGCAAGAATATGGTATCATAGGATACATATATGGTTTTGTAGGATATGGTTTCCAAGGAAATGGTTTCTTAGGGTACATATGATTTCCGACAACATGGTTTCTTAGGATACATATCTGATTTCTTAGGATATGGTTTCTTAGAATACATGTTATGACTTCCTAGACATGGTTTCTTATGATACATATATGGTTTCCTAGGGTATGGTTTCCTAAGATATGGTTTCTTAAGATACATATTATGATATCCTAGAATATGACTTCTTAGAATACATATTATCATTCCCTAGAACATGGTTACTTAGGAAACATATTACAAAAGCCTAGAACATGGTTAGCTAGGATACATATTATGATTTCCTAGAACATGGTTACTTAGGATACATATTATGAAAGCCTAGAACATGGTTACCTAGGACACATATTATGATTTCCTAGAACATGGTTACTTAGGATACATATAATGACTTCTTACAACATGGTTAATTAGGATACATATTATGATTTTCTACAACATGTTTCCTTGTGATACATATTATGATTTCCTAGGACATGGTTATGTGGAATATATATTATAATGTTCCAGAATTGATAACCTAGGATACATATGATTTCCTACAACATGGTTACTTAGGATACATATTATGATTTCCTAGAATATGGTTACTAAGGATTCATACTATGATTTCCTACACCATGGTTACTTAGAATACATATTATGATTTCCTAGAACATGATAACTTAGGATACATATTCGGATTTCCTAAAACATGGCTATTTAGAGTACATATTATGACTTACTAGAACATGGTTACTTAGGATAGATGTTCTGATTTCCTACAACATGCCTACTTAGGATACATATTATGATTTCCGAGAATATGGATACTTACGATACATATTATGAATTCCTAGAACACGGTAACTTAGGATACATATTATCATTACTTAGAACATGGTTACTGAGGAAACATATTATGATTTCCTAGAACATGGTTACTTAGGATACATATTATGTATTCTTAGAACATGGTTACTTAGGAAACATGATTTCCTAGAATATGGTTACTTAGGATACATATTATGATTTCCTGGGACATGGTTACTTAGGATACATATTATGAATTCCTAGAACATGGTTACTTAGGATACATCTTACGATTTCCTAGAACATGAATACTTAGGAAACATATTATGATTTCCTAGAACATGGTTACTTAGGATACATATTATGATTTCCTACAACATGGTTATATGCGATACATATTATGAATACCAAGAACACGGTTATTTAGGATACATATTATCATTACTTAGAACATGGTTACTTAGGAAATATATTATGATTTCCTAGAACACTGTTACTTAGGATACATATTATGATTTTCTAGGACATGGTTACTTAGGAAACATAGTATAATTTCTTAGAACATCATTACTTAGGATACATATTATCATTCCCTAGGACATGGTTACTTAGGATACATATTATGAACTTCTAGAACATGGTGACTTAGGGTACATATTATGAATTCCTAGAACATGGTTACTTAGGATACATATTATGATTTTCTAGGACATGGTTACTTAGGATGACAATTATGAATTCCTAGAACATGGTTACTAAGGATACATATTTGGATTTCCTAGAACATGGTTACTTACAATACGTATTATGATTTCTTGGAACATGGTTACTTTGGAAACATTATGATTTCCTAGAACATGGTTATGTAGGATATATAATATGATTTCCTAGGACATGGTTACTTACGGTACATATTATGAATGCCTAGGACATGGTTACTTAGGATACATATTTTGATTTCCTAGAACATGGTTACTTAGGATACATATTATGATTTCTTAGAACATGGTTACTTGGGAAACCTATTATGATTTCCTACAACATGGTTACATAGGATACTTATTATATGTCCTAGGACATGGTTATTTAGGATACATATTAAGAATTCCTAGAACATGGTTACTTTAAATACATATTTTGATTTCCTAGGACATGGTTACTTATGATACATATTTTGATTTCCTAGAATATGCTTACTTAGGATAAACTTTATGGTTTCCTAGACCATGGTTACTTAGTGTCACGTCCTCTTCCAACCATGTTGTCTGACAAGGTCCAGGATGTGGAAAGAAGGAATTCCAGGAATCCATCTTCCTGGAAGAGAATGTGGCATACAAAAGGGGGGCGGTAATTTTCCTGGGATTGCTCTTAATAATTCCTTGTTAATATTATTCATGGTCTTGCTTTGCACCCTGATTCACATAAGAATAGGCCGTGAAGAAAGAGAGGCTCGAAGCCAGTCAATGATTGATTTTGAGGGAAATTCTGAAGGGACAACTAGTTCTCCCCAGAATATAGAATCATGCCCAAATCGTGTAAACAAGGTGTTTATAAACCTGAGTAAGAAATTATCCTCGATTGTTCCCATGAAAGAATTCATGAATCAGTCATAACAGGCTGAATTGTTGGTAGACTTTCCCATGCCTGTTTCTTACCCACAGATACAAAGGGTCTTCCAAGAAAACAAGAAAAAACTACATAGACCCCTACCCATGGCCCAGGGATACCCCTGGGTAGCATATTGGATTAATGGTAAATTATGGTATCCCCAAAGAGGGGCTAATAGTCTCCAGAGGGTTCCAGATCCCCCATTGCCTTATACAGGGGCATATAATGAACATGGCATTAGAATGGTCAATAAAATTGGAGTTCAAGTGCCTTATAATAGTCTAAATTTCATGGAAAGTTTAGCTCGAAGCAGACCTTCCTGGTGTTTATTTACTAAGGAACAAAACAGGTCACTGCTCCGCCAGCTTCTCAAAGGATTTTGCCCACATTTCCCCCTATCATGCAGCAGCTTCAAAAAGGAACTTTCTGAATTAACCATATAGAAATAGAATAAGACATGAGAAAGTCAAGAATGGCCTATATCCTATAAAATTTAATGAAACTGTCTATCACCTTTTAAGTCAAAAGGTTTATTGTGGCTAGATCTCCCCTCTATCTCTCTTTACATGCTTGTTTTGATAATTAAAAGGTGGTGAGATTGTTAGATATTTTTATTTGAGGTTTATTGATTCGAATAATTCCAATGAAGTTGTATAAAATAATTTCTTAATCAGAGAATAAAATCCCCTCTAGTGAAATAGCCCCTGAATGTCAAAAAGTTGTTGAAGTAACAGCCCCTCCTTTACCTTGAATAGGAATATATATCAATTAGAATTAGACAAGCAAAGAAATAAGAAAAGCTGGTTAGCTATTACAAACCAAACATGTAGAAATAATTACCAGAGACCTCTATCTAATCGAGTGTATCCTTTTGCCCCATGACAAATTCTGAGAACTTTAATAAACAATAAGACATTAAAACTCTGTACATACAGCTATTTCTAATTGTTTGCATTTAATAGGTTACTAGATTAGCATGACTAGATGTTTGGGTAAAAAACTTCCTGCCTCACCTAATCGCAAATGTTAATCACTGCCGAAAATGAAAATATAAAACTCTGTTTGTACTTGCAATAAACAGAACAGAGCTTCATGGTCCTGAGTCGTGTTGTTATCTGTTACCCATCGCCGATGCCTTACCCACCTTCAGGAGACCCTTGACCCAGCTGCTGCCGACCCCAGAAACTTAGGATACATACTATGACTTCCTAGGACATGGTTACTTAGGATACATATGATGATTACCTAGCACATGTTTCCTAACGATACATATGATTTCCTAAAACATGGTTACCTAGGATGTAAGTTATGATTTCCTAGGACATGGTTACTTAGGATACATATTCTGATTTCCTTGACTTGTTTACTTAGGATATATAATATGATTTCCTAGGACTTCGTTACTTAGGATCCATATTATGATTTCCTAGGACATAGTTACTAAGGATTCATACTATGATTTCCTAGAACATGGTAACTTAGGATACATATTCTGATTTCCTAAAATATGGATACTTAGAGTATATGATATGACTTCCTAGAACATGGTTACTTAGGATAGATATTCTGATTCCCTACAACATGGCTAGTTAGGATACAAATTATGATTTCCTAGAACATGGTTATTTATGATACATATTATGAATTCCTAAAACAGGGTTACTTAGGAAACATATTATCATTACTTAGAACATGGTTACTTAGGAAACATGATTTCCTAGGACATGGTTAATTAGGATATAAATGAGGATTTTATAGTACACTGTTACTTAGAATACACATAATGATTTCCTCTGAAATGATTAATTAGGTTACATATTATGAATTCATAGAAAATGTTCACTTAGGATACATATTTTGATATTCTAGAAGATGGTTGCTTAGGATACATATTATGATTTCCTAGAACATGGTCACTTAGGATACATATTATGATTTCTTAGAACATGGTTTCTTAGGAATCATCTTATGATTTCCTAGAACATGGTTACTTAGGATACATATTATGATTTCCTTGAACATGGTTACTTATGAAACATATTACGATTTCCTAAAACATGGTTACTTAGGATCCATATTATGATTTCCAAGGACATGGTTAGTTAGGATACATATTATGAAATCCTAGAACATGGTTACTTGGGATACATATTTTGATTTAGTAAAATACGGTTACTTAGGATAAACATTATGGTTTCCTAGAACATGGTTACTTATGATGCATATTTTGATTGCCTAGGACATGGTTAATTGGCATACATATACTGATTTCCTACAAGATGCTTACTTAGAATACACATTACGATTTCCTAGGGCATGGTTGCTTAGGATACATATTAGGATTTCCAAGAACATGTTTACTTAGGATACATCTTATGAACTCCTACAACATGGTTACTTAAGATACATATTATGTTTTCTTAGAACATGGTTGCTTAGGATACATATTATGAATTCCTAGAACATGGTTACTTAAGATACATATTATGATTTCCTAGAACATGGCTATTTAGGATACATATTATGATTTCCTAGGACATGGCTACTTAGGATACATATTATGAAATACTAGAACATGGTTACTTAGGATACATTATATTATTTGTTAGAACATGGTTACTAAGAAAGCATATTATGATTTCCTAGAACATGGTTAATAAGGATACATATTTTGATTTCCTAGGACATGTTTACTTAGGATACATAGTATGAATTCCTAGAATATGGTTAAGAAGGATACATATTTTGATTTCCTAGAACATGGTAACTTAGGATACATATGATTTCTTAGAACATGGTTACTTAGGAAACATTATTATTTCCTAAAACATGGTTACTTAGGATCCATATTATGATTTCCCTGGACATGTTTACTTAGGATACATACTATGAATTCCTAGAACAAGATTACTTAAGATAGATATTATGATATCTTGGAATATGGTTACTTAGGAAACATATTATGATTTCCTAGACATGGTTACTTAGGATACAAATTATGATTTCTTAGAACATGGCTACTGAGGAAACATATTATGATTTCCTAGGACATGGTTACTTATGATACATATTATGATTTCACAGGACATGGTTATTTAGGATACATATTATGAATTCCTGCAACAAGGTTACTTAGGATAGATATTATGATATCTAGGAACAAGGTTACTTAGAAAACATGTTATGTTTTCCTAGACATGGTTACTTAGGGTACATATTATGAATTCCTAGAACATGGTTACTTAGGAAACATATGATATCCTAGAAAATGGTTCTTAGGATACATATAGTGATTACTTAGAAGATGGTTACTTCGGAAACATATTATGATTTCCTAGAACATGGTTACTTAGAATATGTATTATGATTTCCTAGGAAATGGTTACTTAGGATACATATTATGATCTTAGAACATTTTACTTAGGAAACATTATGATATCCTAGAAAATGGTTACTTAGGATACATATTATGATTATCTAGGACATGGTTACTTTGGTTGACGATTATGAATTCCTAGAACATGGTTACTTAGGACACATATTTGGATTTCCTGGAACATGGTTACTTGCAATACCTATTATGATTTCTTAGAACATGGTTACTTTGGAAACATATAATGATTTCCTAGAATACGGTTCTGTAGGATATATATTATGATTTCCTAGGACAAGGTTAGTTAGGATACATGTGAAGAAATCCTAGAACAGGGTTACTTAGGATACATTTTATTTTTTTTTTAATTTAAATGAATGTTCAAGTACAGTTTTCACCCCCCTACTCCCATTCAAGTCCTCCC
>PVIA01015502.1:0-22515 GCA_004024845.1 Tonatia bakeri | reverse complement strand
ATACTCAATAAGCAAACAGTGTAGTTTAGTACAAGCTAATAACAACTATTAAGAAAGAAAAAGGAGGACAGATTATGAGAGATTAAGAGCACGGAAAGGAAGTATCAGTAACCATTTTAAGTAGGTCATTGAATCAGGGATTATTAAGGACGTAAGGTATGAATAAGGATATGAAGCAGGTGAGGAGTTCGTTTGCAGACATGATCCATCAGCTGCAATGTATAGCTTCTGGCACAAATAACACCCCTTCTTTTATTACAAAATCATAAGCATGTAATTCTGTGACATAACAAAATCACACTCAAGCTCACCATATGACATTTTAGGTGAAATGTTTAAATTAAAACTATAAATTATTATACCCATATTACTACCCTACCAACCACACTCAGCCAGGCCTTACTTCTGCCAGACCCCGTATGTAAAATAACTTGGAGGCAGAAGTGACTGAAGGAGAAAGGGTTGCTTGGTCAAAGCCCAGGAGATAATACATTATTCAGAATGTTTTGCATGTGACACACTTTAAGGTATTCAACTAACAGTTCGGAATTCAGATGTAGCTATTTTAAGAAAATTTAGAAATGAAACAGGCTTTCTTTTCTGCACCTGACCACCCTTTGTATGTTTGGGGTATCCCTTCACCTTAAAGGGTAATGTTTTACTTTAGAAACAGAGAAAAATGCCAGGTAAATTTTTTTTCAGTCTTTCTTGTCGCTAAAGTCCACATACATGATTAAGGTTCCACTAACGAGATTTATCTGTCCCAGGTTATAACGCAACAGCTTGTTAGTGAACAAGCAAGAATGATACAGACTTCTATCCTTTGAGGGGAGCCAAGTGGCACTTACCTCAGTTTTCAGAGGGGGGAATGGATGTAATTTATACGGTAGAGCCACAGTATCCTGGCTAGTGATGCTTTCATGAGACCTTTACTGTGTCACACAATAGAATTGCTCTTGGCTATTTACATTCCAAGCCAAGGTCTGTGGCCCTCCACAGCATTCTGTATTTAACCAAATAGCCTTTAATTAATTCATTTCCTGTTTAACTTTAACTCAGGTAGAGTTAGTTACATATACACACACACACACATACACACACATATACTTATAGATATATACACATATACATGTATGTATAGATATATACACATGTGCATATGTTGGGGCAAAAGTATGTGCACAGTTGTATGTGAAACAGTTTATTCTTGTATTGTTATTTATTAATTATTGTATTGCTTTCCATATGAACAACTGTAAACTTACTTTTGCCCTGTCCTGTATGTATAGAAAACATACATACTAACTGATAAGAACCAAAGGCAGATATGGATATCATGTACAGATATACATAACAACCAAAGTCAAAGGATGGAAAGTACAAAGTAAAGAGTTGAGTGTTGGGAACCATCTGTGGTTTCGGAGATTGTAGCCCCATGAAAGCAGGCTCTGAGAGGGGCTCGTAAGTCTCCCTGGAAAACCAGGTAAGGCAAGTAGCAGGCATGACCTGATTCTAACACTAAACGTTCCCATGAGAATCGAGCCTGAAATGTACATTTTATACTTTGAAGCTTGCTCTGCCTAGCAATAGCCCTGTCAATATAAACCAGATGTTTGAGTTCAAAGCATAAGGAGTGAAACTCTCTGTTTCGTGATATACTCCTTTACAGGCATCTGGCATCAGCATGTCTCACCGACCCTGACTAAAGACAACTTCTCTGTTTGTTCAATTGTTATCGGTAGACAATGTCAGTTTTTTATGGCTGTAGCCTTTTGGACATTGATAAGCTATGCATGTATGCTGCATTCCCCTGCCCATTCTAAGCCTAATGAAAGCCGTTTCAGGGGAGGCCTCAGGGCATTCTCCACTCGAGGGGATCTCCACCCACTTTCCCGCTGGAACAACGGATTGTGCTGGGATGACTCTTTATTCTCATCCGCAATGGCTGGGAGGGCTCCACTGGCCGGAGTTCCCCCCGCGGTCGAGAACTGAGGACCATAAGGAAGACTGAGGAAAAATATTCAGTGAATTACTGGGAATAAGAGGAATCTGAGCAAAAGCAGTCTTAATACAGAACAACCAATAAATGCCTTGCAAATGGGGTCAAATTTTAAAGTATTTCAAGGAAGAATTATATTTCATAGTGATCATTGAAAACTTTCAATGGCATTTTTCGAGTAAAAAAATCGTTACGCGACATTCTCACACACTCAAATCCACCTAAATTTTAAAAGTTCTATGAAGTAATCTGATTATCCAGCCAGTGTTTTTTCTGCCAAACTAAGCACATTCACGGTAAACATAAAAATTAACGTCATATGATTTTTGTGTATATGTATAAGTCAGCCATGCCTGCTGGGTTACAGCTTTCAGGAAGGCACGAAGTATTCTTTGTGTTATCCTTATGTCCTAATCTAAGACATCGCAGTTTTCATCAGATTCTTGAAGGGTGCTCTGTGTGTTTTATTGTGTCTCTTCTCCCTGTCTACTTTTGCTGTCCTGCCTACTTCTCAGCACATGCAGGTTTCAGACTGCACTTCAGAGCTGTTCATACAATTTATTCAACCATAGTTTTGTTTCAACCTTGGACATCGCCTATTAAACCGAATTTCTGCTCTGTGCTTTGTTGGATATACCTGTGCATGTTCTCAAAAAACGATGGAGAATGGAACAGTGGGTACTCATGGAGAAATCACCGAAGATACATGGCTGAGGTTTGTAAGTGGAGATTATTGTAGTAATCTTAGCAAAGAACTTTTAGCTTCCAATAATTCAATTGCAAAAAGACTTGTTATTCAGAAAATATTGAGAATAAACTCTGAGTCCATTTGTAATGGGGAGCAGCCTAAGAGGCCCCAGAGCCCCCTTATAAGCCTGGCTGCAGGATAGGAGACTGGAACAGGGCCATTGACAGTTATTTTGCATATCAATCACAGCAGGCTAGCTTCATACCTATATGCAAAAATGGTTATTTTTCATACCAATAGCAGGCTACCTAGGGAGGTGGATCACTTTGACCTGTGATGTAGCTGGAGGCAGCTCCTCCAGTTACCAGGTCTATGGGAGAGCTTGGAGATGGTTCGCTCCATGCCCCTGGACCACGCCTGCCCAGACTAACTCTGTCAGCCAAGAAAGGCAGAAAATGCGGGAGTGCTGGCAGGTGTAAACTGGTTGTGGGAGGAATCAGAAATGGGGTCACAAAGGAGGTTCCAGGCTGGGATTACACTAAAGGTGGGCCACCAGGAGAGATGGGGGGGACAAAGAGAGACCATGTGGGAAGAAAAGCAGTGAAAGGACTCTCACTGATGGGCCATAAGGAGGTACCACGTGGTTTCAGATTAATAATTAAGAGATGGTGGCGACATAGCTGATGGTGCTGAAGACTGTGGGAGATCTGCCCAGCTGAGCACAGATTACTGGGAGGAACCAGGAGTCCCGCCAAATTCTGGATTTCTATTTCTTTTCCTGAGATGCGGCGCCCGTGACTGGCCTGGCTGGGCAAAGTGGGAAAGGCAGGACTGAGTGTGTGTTTGTGGGTACTTTAAAGGAACTTTGGGATTTATAACGACATTGTGCCATTTCTCCATACCTGTGTAACTTTTGAATAGTTCCTTTCCTTTTTAACAAACTGTGGCATTGAAAGCCACAGTTCACACCAGCTGCAGGAAAAGACGAACCTAGGACAGAAAGGCCCTGAGGAGGGTGCTTGTTTCAATAACAGTACCTGGACCCCCTGGGCAGGGGGGTTGTTTCTGTAACACTTCCACTGACGTCCCTCCTCTCAATGAGGTAATTGATCCATCCTGAATTTTCAATACCAGCTGCTGGTAGTAAAATTTAGTACATGTGAAATCCCCGCTTGGGAAAACCTCTGATCACTCCTGACTCTTTCATAAACACCCTACTGATTTTCAGAAACCTATTCTTGTTTTAAATCAAAGGTAACAAAAGGTTTTTTTCATGTTGCCATTTATTATCTCAGTTGAGTCTGACTCTTAAACAAAGCACCAGAAACAAAGTCCTAGAGATTTCTTTGCCTTATGTAAATTGGAGTTCTCTGCTTATTATTGCCTTATTTTGGGTGTGTTCATAAATAATATATAACTTTTGAAGAATAAACTTAAAGGACACAGTCACAAAGTCTCAATTTTAAGTCATTCAGGAAGGAACATCACTTACAATATTTTCTGTTATCAGTCTTCTATTTGTAGGAAAAAAAGCGCTAATATTCAATATGTCAGCGTTTGGAGTAAGGAAAGGTTTTTTATTGGAAAAGCACAATGCAAAGAGAGAAGGCTGTCTTGTGGCTTCTCCAAATCCATCTTCAAGGGTACAAAATCTAGGCAGTTTTTATTGTTGAGACAAAGGACCATGAGTGAAGCAAGAGCTGTGTAGAGAGAACTCACACAGGTAGATATCTGGGCATCGGAAGTGATCCAAAACAGAGCTCAGAATGTCTTAATCCCTTTGTCCCATGGCCCTTGAACCCTGCTGATCTGAGTCCTATTCTGGAGACTCCCGTAAATCTTGGAAAACTGTCATTACTTTGTTCGTATTTCCCACGTGTTCAGGGAATCCTCGCCCTGCCCCCACCTCGGCGCTGCTCAAGCTAAACAGAACCCTCCTGGGTAATTAGCTTATCAGTAGCAGGAGCTGTTAGCCTGAAGACCATCAGAGAGAGAAAACATTTCACTCTGTTACATCTTTAGAAGTTAAATGTAACACATTAATTTATTTAGTAGTTGACTGGTGGTTAACTACCTTAAACTCCATACAGGCCAGACACACACTAAAAATATGTGAAAACATATAAGCAGTATACAATCATTCCCATCAAGTTCAGACATTAGACAGGTCAGATGAAATCCATGGGCTTTCATAATCTTTCCTAAATTAACATTTAATTATAATCAATGTAATGAGGATAAAAAGGCAATTATTTCCATCAAATCTACATCTCAAAAGCAATGAATGCAACCCTGACCTCTCCATTAGAACAGCATACTATATTCAGAACACTAACAAATTACATGATAATCCAGAGTGATTTCCATTACATCTTTCTAACATTGAGAAAATGTTTCTGAGTACATATATTCTGATTCAAATTAGTCATATGAAATTACATTGAAGTAACATGACGAACTTTACTATTTTATATGACAACACTTTTAAAATGTAGTAATTAGCTTTTAAATGCTAATTGAAAATACAACATATTTTCCTTCTGTGACATGTTTTCTGGCAGGTAGGCTTCATGATCAGCTTTGTCAATTAAGTCATCTATGATTGAAAGCACTTGGGTTCTCAAAGAAATATCACAGTATGTACTGGCACACAAAAGAGAAAATATCTAACTAATTAAATGAAAGACAATGAACAGTATTCAACAAAGACAAAGGTGTTAGAGAATAGAACACCAACATTATATTCTTAAAAGAAGGATATCATACATTAAAGTGTAACCACACGTAATGGTGTACATTTTTCCGTATCTAAAGACAGAGTGTATACTGAAAAAATGAAAAATGTCTTGATTTATTACATATAATTTTAAAATTTGATGTTACAATGGATAAATATGCATGAAGATAAGAATATTTTAGTGACAGAAATAACTTTTTTATCTAGGATAAAGAATGCAACCTGATAGTGTAACAGGGAGATGTGACAGATCACGGTGGGAGGGGGGCGGTGGGGGCTGTGTGGAGAGACCCGAAGAGGTGATGGGGAACTCAAGGGTCAGAAAATTCTACTTTAAGGTAATAGTTAATAAGCCTAGTGCAGGGGTGTCAAACTCATTTTCACTGGGGCCCATTTCAGCCTCATGGTTGCCTTCAAAGGGCTGAATGTCCTTTTAGGACTGTATAAATGTAACCACTCCTTAACAGTTAAGCATGAGCTCAGCGCAGCCACAGAATAGAAACAAGGTGCTGGGTAGATGAAACCAGGTGGAGGGCTGAATTTGGCATGTGGGCCTTATGTTTGCCGCCTGTGGCCTAGTAGTTAATGCATGTGAAAAGCTATTGTTTCAGGAACTGTGGGTACCGCCGACTCTGACTCCAGGAGACCACAGGCCATTGACCTTGGTGCTCCAGAAAAGACCATAAGCAATCAAGGTGGTGTTCAAGCCATTGCCTCCAGGGAGAAACAATATAGGTCCCAGGACACAGATAAAGAAAACCATCAGTTGTGTGTTAGGAAATTGCCAGCTTTTATCTAATTAACCTCTTTCCTGAGTCCCAAATCCCCTACCTACACTTTTGCTCACCTTATAAGAAAGGCTGCCTTGAAAGGAAAGGAAGGATGGTGTGTTAGGGTACAAACATGCTGTCTTCTCAGATCACCAGCCGTCTGAATAAATTGCCTATAAAGATTCAATCCCTGTCTCTATTTATTGGGCCTGGTACATGACAGATAGCATGAAAACTGGCTTTTCTGGTTCCAGAGGCACAAAAAGGTGCCATCATGGAGTGGGGAGAAAACCCTGAGATAGGCTGAAAGACCTGACTTCTCCAGAATAGAAGGGAGGGGCTGTAGGAGCAGGATGCCCCAGGCAGCAGTAAACAAGCTAGCAGAGCAAGTGAACCAGCCCCGCCTGCCAGCCGGCTTTGCCCCAGCAACCCAGTAACCAAGCAGTGCAGCTTATGGTAGCAGAAGGAAGCTTACAGAGACCTTGCATCTAGATAATGAAATGTCTGGACAAAGGAAAAGACCCTCCTACTGGCTTCTGTCATGCATTGGATTTTGGGCCAGGACTTTAAAATAGAGGGCATATGGAGACTTGCTCTTTCCTTGCCCTTATTCTCCTGGTTGGGGACTGGGTCAGAGGAAAGCTGCGACTCTGCGGTGCATGGCATGGGTCCAGGATGGTGCCTCTTCTCCATGCACAGATGCGTGGGCCAAAACACTCTCTGCCCCTGGGAGCACAGGAAGCCTTGGGCACTCAGGAGTTCTATGGATGGAGCCCACAGTGCATGGCCAGCTGCAGTTATCTGGCAGTGGCCTGGGTCCCAGGAAAGGGAAGAAGCTGTAGAGAAGCAGTAAGGGCATGCCACTGCACATGTGTGCACTCTGGGGAGAAAGAGCACCTGAAGCTGAAGAGCCAGAGATTCATTCGTGTAACAGCCTTGGGCTCCAGGAGGGCAGAAAAGAATGGAGCGGAGTGTCTGCCACTGACTCTGGTTCCGGTTCCGGTTCTGAGGGTGGTTGGCTTCTCTCTGTGTTTTGATCAAGAGATTGGCCTGGAGCTGGGAAGTCCCAAGCTCCTCCAAATTGGACAACCTATTAATGAAGACTTTTTCCCTAACCCACCAAGTTTTGTGTTGTGCTTATGTTCAGCAGCAGTCAGCTGAATCTCACTTTGGTAACAATGTAACTGATTAAATGTGTATTACATTTAGGGAATAAATAACAATTAAAATAAGAAATTAGGGAAGATGTGACTTCTATAATGGTAGCATAATGGGTAATGTAAACCCATTCCTTAGGAAACAACCTTTAACTGGTGAAATTATTTTTTATGAACTATTTAAGATCTCTGCAAATGATCCTAGGGCTTAAAGCAAACAAACAAGTTATTAAAGAAACTCTTCTAAGTTGTGATACCAACTGTGAGTCTGTGGCACATGATTATAACCTGCTTTCCCCTTCCTTCTTCTCATTTTAGCATTTTTTACAGAATCTCCAATTTGGATGAGTAATGCCAAGAAAACGGAGCCTTTCTCACCTCATTTCCTAGTCAAGGGATATGCTGTCTCATCAGAAGGGGCAGGTTGCCAGCAATTCTCATGCTTATCAGCTCTACATTACAGAGGCTACATTTTCACTATTTGAAGCTGAGAAATTAGTCTCCCTCGCAGGTGTTCCAGCCGGTCCAGGGACCCAAAGATCTGTAACTTGGGTTCTTGGTTTCATGCATGAAAGAACTGAAGTGCCAATCAGTGTAGAGTTTAAAGTGAGAGAGATTTTATTAGTCAAGCAGTAAGACAGAGTGGGGACTTCACAGACAAAGCAACCCTCCTTAGTAGGATTTACTTTTTTTTTAATGAGGCTCATTTAATCAAAGGTAGGGCATTCAATAAGGGGGAAATATTCAGGAGTTCTTCAGGAAAGGGCTAATGACATACTTTATTAAAATAGTCCAACCAAGTCACTAAAGAACACAACCACACAGTTGAAATTCACAAATATCTCAATAGTTTGTTGTAAAAACATGAAGATTTTTGACTTACTGAAGAACTGAAAAAAGTTTTCTTCAGATTTATGCAATGGCCTCGAATGTCATCAAGATCAATAACATCTAGTTTGGAGAGAGAGAGAGAGAAATGTTAAAGAATTGTCTCATGCAATTTAAGAATTGTGGGGGAGACATTGAGGAAAAGCCTCAATATCTCAAAAGTCCATGCGCATGGACATAGACAACACTGAGATGATTGCTGGGGGAGGGGAGTATAAAGGGACTAAATGGTAAAGGAAAGGAATACAATAAAGATTAAATTTAAAAATGTGCAAAATATTTAAAGAACTCTTATGACTCAACTCCCAGAAAAACAAACAATCCAATTAAAAAGTGGACAAAGGACATGAATAGACACTTCTCTAAGGAGCACATACAGATGACTCATAGACATAAGAAAGGATGCTCTGCATCACTGGCCATCAGAGAGATGCAAATTAAAACCACAACCAATTATCACCTCACACATGTCAGAATGGCCATCATAAACAAATCAACAAATGACAAGGACTGCGGGCAAGGATGTGGAGAAAAGGGAACCCTAGTCCACTAAGAATGCAGACTGGTGCAGCCACTGTGGAAAACAGTATCTAATTTCTTCAAAAAACAAAAAAATGGAACTGCATTTTGACCCAGCATTCCACTGCTGGGAATCTACCAGAAGAGTCCCAAAACACCAATTTAAAAAAACGTATGCACCCCAATGTTCATAGCAGAGCTATTTACAATAACCAAATGCAGGAAACAGCCCAAGTGCCCATAAGTGGATGAGTAGATCGAAAAACTGTGGTACAATTATACAATTCAATGGTGCACAGCAGAAAGGAAGAAGGAACTCTTACCCTTCATGACTGCATGCATGGGCCTGGAGAATATTATGCAAGTAAAACAAGCCAGTCAGTGAAAGAAAAATATCATATGATCTTACCTAAAGAGGAATCTAGTGAACAAAATAAACTAACAAGCAAAATGGAAATAGACATGAAAATATGGAACAGCTTGACATTAGCCAGAGGGAATGAGGGAGGGGGGTAATGGTGGGAAAAAAGGTAAGGGACTAGATAAAGGACATGTATGTATGACACATGGACATGGACAGTGGTGTGGACAATGGTGTGGGGACATGGACTGTGGGAGTGGGGCTTGGGCTGGGCAGAAGAGGGCAAAGGGGGAAAAATTGGGACAACTATAATAGAATAACAATAAAAAATACATCAAGTAAACTCAGAACATCTGAATTAAGTGTAGATTTGGGCTAATAATATTTTTTTTTCAATAATTGTAACAAACATTGACAGATGTTAGCAATAGGGTAAGTTAGATGTTGGGTATATGGAACACTTCTGTCCAGAATTTTCTGTAAATATAAAATTATTATAAAATAAAAAATCTATAGAGCAGGCTGGAAGACTGGAGACCTAGAGGTTCTGATATGCAGGAATCTTATAACTTGCGTCCGAAGGCTGGAAATTCAGGCAGAATTTCTATGTTGCTTTCTGGAGACAAAATCTCTTCTTTGGGAAATCTCATTGTTTGCTCTTAATTCTTCAATTAATTGAATAAGGCCAATACACAGTGTGAAGGTTAATCTGCTTTACTTTAAGTCAACTGATTTAAATGTTAATAACATTTAAACATATTTTAACAGCAAGATCCAAACTAGTGTTTGACAAAACAGCTGGTCAGCATAGTCTAGCAGAGTTGACACAAAAATTACTGTCACAGACTTTTTTTCATAATTTAGGTGTTCTAGGAATTTATACATTTTGTGTAGTTTAACTAATTTGTTGTATGTTCATGCCATTATCTGCAATCCTTTCATTATCTATAAAGATGGTACTAATGGTTCCACTTAACTTTCTGTTTTGGTTATTTGTATATTCTGTCTTAAATTTTTGGCTTATAACTCAAGTTTTGTCAATTTTGTTGCTCATTACAAAGAACCAAATTCTATAGTTTTATTGGTGCTTTTTATTGCTTATCTAATTTTATTTTATATTTCCCTGTTCCAATATTTATTATTTCCTCCCTTCCACCAGCTTTAGGCTTACTTTGCTATTCTTTACTTAGTTCCTAAAGGTGTACATTTAAGATATTGGTTAGATTTTTATTTTAATATAAAAGTTTACAGCCATAAATTTCTCTCTGAGCACTTCTTTTTCTAAATCTCATAACTTTTTGGTGTGTTCCATTTTTGTTCTTATTCATCTCTGGGTATTTTTTTATATTCTTAGTGATATCTTTTACTCATGGGTTATTTAAGAGTACATGTTTTAATTTTTACATAGCTGAAAAATTTCCAGTTTTTCTTCTGTTATTGCTTCAAGCTGCATTTCATTGTTGTTAGATAAGCTACTTTGTATGTTTTCAATTTATTTAAGTGTATTGAGGCTTGTTTGTGAGTTAACGTTTGTTTTACCCTGGAGAATGTCCTACGTACTTTCGAAAAGTGCTATTGTCGGTGAAGTGTTCACACACATTTATGAGTGCTTCACACAAATACTTTTCTAGTTGGCTTATCATGTTGTTCAAGCCCTATTTCTTGTTGATGTCTGTTAAGAAGTTTTGTGCCTTATGGACGATGATGTACTGAAGTGTCAACTATTACTGTAGGGCTATTTCTCTTTTCAACTTTATCTAGGATTATTACAGAATTAAAGGGGGTTCCAGCTGACTGCTGCCACCAAAAGGCAAACTCTAGATGCATAAGCTGATGACAAAGGAAAGAGGATTTTTTATTCAGATATTCCTTGATTTGGGAAAATGGCAGACTCTTTCTCAAAGCCCACTTCCTCCACAAAACCAAGACAAAACCCAGGTATCTTCAGCAAGACCAAAACAAAAGACAGAATCCAGGGTTCCTGTTACCATTTAAAGGACTGTCTTTGTGACCCATGGGCAGCTGCTGAGCTGTTATCCTGGTAGCTTAGCTTGTTTCTGATTGCTGTCTGACTTCAGGCTCCCTCTTGTTTCTGTGTGTGGGTCCAGTGCTGCCATTGGCCATATGGCTTCTATGAATATAAGGTTTCTCAAACATAGTGGCTAATGTGTTTGCTAGATGGGTAAGAGCCTGGGTTTATGTTAGTTTCAGGCATAGGATGAACCAGGTGCTTTGTTAGAATGCCCAATTATCTCCCCAAACTTCTACGTGCTCTGGTTGGGTCCACCTCCTGACCAATCCCTCCTTTTCCCCAGGCTTGAATGACAAGCCTTTTTGATCCAGCATGTCTCCTGCTGCCATCAAGACCTCTATGGCACACGTGCCTGCCTTCCCCTGGCCCCACTCCCAATCAGGTACTGGAAGGGGATAGAAGGGATTTTTCATCCTAATCAATTATCTTGCTAGCCTTGTGTCTGTTCAGTGCAATACTTCCTTCTGCCACCACCTTGCCTCCAGGTGGGTGATTGGCCTCCAGGGGCAGGATGCTCTGCACTGAAGGTAGGGCAGTGGGTAAGAGCTTGGTTATCTGGGCAATACAGCCACACCACCGCCTCATCCTGGCCTCAGGCAGTTCACAGTCTCTGACTCCTCTGGGGGCCCATGCTGTTCCCTGCCCTCCACTTACTCCCAGCAGTTTGTCCAGCCTATCAATATCACGATTGCTTTAATATATTCTGGTGATGCAGACTCCGGCCCACAGTGTCTACAGCATCATGGATGAGACATGAGACATTCACATGGACTACTGGGTCTTGTGGAGGAAAAGAGATGGCACGGCTACTCTCTCAAGGGGAGAGTGCCTCGATCTTTCCCTTCACAGGTTTTTATTGGGTTTAATTTGCACAAGAATACAGGTAAAGCTCATTAACCATTGTCAAGCAGTAAGGACTAAACAACAGATGGCATACAAAGAACTCTGAGGGCCTATTCTGAGTCAGGGTCTCTTAGCTAACGGGCTACAAAACTTTGGGGAACAAACTCATTTCTTGCCTGGGCCTTTATCATTTAATTAAGAGCATTTTTAGCAAAGCAGGTTTCACAGGAGTTTATGTATTCTTTCTCAGGCCTGATTACCCCGGGGAACTTGCCCTTTCCAGCATAGGGCTGCACTGCCCTCTGTCATTGTTTCAGGAATAAGTCAGGCAGAGGAGGCAAGACAGCTAAGAGGTTGGGAGACTTCTTGCAGACAGAATGAGAGCTCAGGGTTTGTCAAAGCCAAGGGGTGAGGGTCTATCACTCCCTTTTGCTGTAGCCCCCCAAGTCCTTCCCTGGGGCCTCCATGTGGTCATGCCTGTCTTAGGTTGTTCTCCCTTTGTGGAATCTTACCCATTATTGGCTAACTGATCAAACATTGGGGGCCAGTTATGGAAAAAGGAACAGAATCGGCACTCCTGCCAGGGAGATAAGCTTTGTCTCCTTAGCGGCTTCTAGTCTGAAGGCCACTTACTCAGCCTTAGCCATGGGGGTTTACAGCTCCTGAAACCAGGTAGGGCGGTTCCCAACATTCTGGGGCTCTGGTATTTGGGGTTGCAATTGCTATACTGATTGACCCTTTAATCAGTATTTAAAGCCTTATTTGTTTTTCACAACAGTTTTTGAATGAAAGTGTGTTTTGTCTGGTGTTAGCATAGCCACCCTCCTTCTCTTTTGGGTACCATATACATGAAATTGTTTTCCATTCTCTCTCTCAATCTGTTTATGTCTGGATCTAGTGAGAATCTTGTGAGAAACAGTATAGTGAGAAACAGTATAAATAGTTGGATTATGATGTGTGGTTGCTATTTTATCCATTCTTTCAATCTCTGGCTTTTGATTGGAAATTTTAATCATTTAATTTGAAAGTAGTTACAGAAAAGGAAGAGCTTTTGCTGTTTTCCTATTACTTTTATATGTCTAATGTTTGTCCCTCATTTCCTTCATTACTGCATTCCTTTGTGTTTAGCTAATTTTTTACAATGATGGATTTTTATTTTCTTTTGTATATTTTTTTTTAGATGCTTTCTTTGTAGTTACCACTGGGATAATAATAAACATTATGGTTCAAATTGATACCAACTTTTCTTCAATCAATACAAAAACTCTGTTCCTTCACAGCTTTGTCCCTCTTTGCCTTATGTTGTTGTTATTGCATATTAACTTTTTATGCATTGTATGCCTGATAACATAGACTTAGAATTGTCCTTATAAAACTGTCTTTTAAATCCCATAAGACACAGGTGGCAATCACAGGGCCCGAGGGCTGAATCCGGCCCTCTACCTTGTTTCATCCCCTCAGCACCTTGTTTCTACCCAGCAGCAGCACCAAGCTCTTGCTTAACTGTTAAGAAGTAATAACATTTATACAGACCTAAAATTACATTCAGCCCATTGAAGGCAACTGTGAGGCTGATGTGGCCCCCAGTGGAAATGAGTTTGACACTCCTGCCATAAGAAATGTGATCTCACCTATAAGTGGAACCTAGTCAACAAAACAAACAAGCAAGCAAAATATAACCAGAGACCTTGAAATTAAGAACAAACTGACAGTAATCAGAGGGGAGATGGCAGGGGATAATGGGAGGGAAGGGGGAAAGGGTTTTCAGGAACAACTATAAAGGACACATGGACAAAACCAAAGGGAGGTTGAATCAAGGGTGGGAGGTGGGGGTGGCCGGGGTAGGGGGAAGTGGTGGTAGGAAAATGGAGACAGTTGTACTTGATCAACAATAAAGTTAAAAAAGGAATGTAAAGTAAAATAACAAATTAAAAATATAATTTTACTGGATTTTCTATTTGGCCAGATATTTATAATATTTATAATTACCATATATCTTTACTTATTAACATAGTTTTTAATCACTGTCATCTTTTTATTTAACCCCAAGGGGCTTCCCTAACATCTATGGTAGAGTAGCAGGTCTAATGGTTAATGGATTAATAAATTTCATCAGCCTTTGTTTATCCAGGAATGTCATAAGTTTTCCCTCATTTTTGAAAGACATGCTTTCTGGATACAGATTTCTTAAGGGGTTTTGTTGTATTTTATTTTATTTTATTATTTTATTTTATTTTATTTTTAGCACTTTAAAATGCCATCCCATTGCTCTTGGCATCCATGGTTTCTGAGGAGAAATTGGCTATTGATCATATTGTGAATCCCTTGTACTTAATAAATTCTGTCTCATTTGCTGTTTTTAAAATTTTATTATTTTCTTTGCCCTTCAACAATCTAATTAAAATTTGTTTGGTTGGAGGACTTCCAGCCAAGATGGAGGCGTAGGTGGACATACTGTGCCTCCTTGCACAACCAAAACTAAGGACAACAAAAATTTAGACCCAAAAACCAACCAGAACAGACAGAGAAATGAACTGTACAGAAGTCTGACAGCCATTTATCCAGACTGGTAAGAGGGGCAGAGTCAGAGGCCAACAGAGAGGGGTCAAAGGGTAGAGGAAGGAAAAAGTGGTGACTGGAAGACGTGGGCACGCAGGGTGCAGGTGGCGGTTGGCAGACCCCAGACGTGCAGGGGAGGTTGGTGGATCCAGTGGCAGACTCTCGGCTCTGGAGGCAACGAGCAGATCCAGTAAGGTGCGCAAGGCAGCTGGCTGTCCAGTCACACATTCCTGCACAGATAAACCAGGCAAAAACAGTGACTCAGACTGCACAACCCAGGGACCCAGTGCTGAGAAATAAAGCTTAAAAGCACCAATAGAAAACACCTGTGGAGGTTGAGGCACAGAGAGAGAATCCCAGCCTCACTGGAGAGTTCGTTGGGGAGACCTACAGGGTCCTAGAATGTACACAAGCCCACCCACCCGGGAGCCAGCACCAGAAGGGTCCAATCTGCTTGTGGGAAGCAGCTGAGGGGACTGAAGTCCAAGAGAGCATGGAACAAGTGCCATTGTTCCCTCTCAGACCCCGTGTCCACATACAGCGTCACAATCCAGTGACTGGGTTGCCCCGCCCTGGTGAACACCTCAGGCTCTGCACCTCAATATGTAAAGGTGCAACCAGAACCGCCCCCCGCAAAAAAACACACACACACACACACACACACACACACAAAACATAGCTCAAGCAGAACAAATCAAAACCCCAGAGCCAATACTTTTAAGCGACCAAGAGATAGTCAACCTATCAGATGCATAGTTCAAGCACTAGTGATCAGGATGCTCACAGAATTGGTTGCTTTTGGTCACAAATTAGATGAAAAAATGAAGGCTACACTAAGTGAAATAAAGAAAAATGCACAGGGAACCAATAGTGATGGAAAGAAAACTGGGTTTCAAATCAATGGAGTGGACCAGAAGGAAGAAAAAAAAACATACAATCAGAGAAGAATGAAGAAATAAGAATTCCAAAAATGAAGAGAGGCTTAGGAATCTCCAGGACATCTTTAAATGTTCCAATATCCGAATTATAGTGGTATCAGAAGGGGAATGGGAAGAGCACCAAGTGGAAAACTTATTTGAACAAACAATAAAGGAGGACTTTCCCCCATTTGGCAAAGGAAATAGACTTCCAGGAAGTCCAGGAAGCTCAGAGAGTCCCAAAGAAGTTAAACCCAAGGAGGAACACACCAAGGCACATCATAATTACATTACCCAAGATTAAAATGGAGAGAATTCTAGAAGCCACAAGAGATAAGAGGATAGTCACATACAAAGGAGTTTCCATCAGAATGTCAGCTGATTTCTCAACAGAGACCTTGAAGGCAAGAAGGGGCTGGAAAGAAGTATTCCAAGTCATGAAAGGCAAGGATCTACATCCCAGATTGCTCTATCTAGCAAAACTTTCATTTAGAATGGAAGGACAGATGAAATGCTTCTCAGATAAGGCCAAATTAAAGGAGTTCATCATCACCAAGCCCTTATTATATGAAATGTTAAAGGACTTATCTAAGAAAAAGAAGATAAAAAATATGTACAGTAAAAAGACATCAAACTCACAGTTATTAACAACCACACCTAAAACAAAAGCAAACTAAGCAAACAACTAGAACAGGAACAGAACCACAGAAATGGAGATCACATGGAGGGTTAGTAACAGGGGATTGGGAGGAGGAGCGAGGGGGAAAAGGTACAGAGAGTAAGTAGCATAGATGGTAGGTAGAAAATAAACAGGGGGAGGGCAAGAATAGTATGGGGAAATGTAGAAACTAAAGAACTTATGACTCATGGACATGAACTAAAGGGGGGGGAATGTGAGTGGGAGGGTATGGGCAGGGTGCAGGGTAGTGAAGGGGGAAAATAGGACAACTGTAATAGCATAATCAATAAAATATATTTAAAATTTTTGTTTGGTTGGGGTGTATTTGGTTTTATCTTACTTAAATTTGTCAAGGTTTTTGATTTGTAGATTCTGTCCTCAATCAAGGTTGCCATATTTTCAGCTATTATTTTGTTAAATTTCTTTTTCCATAATATGCATGATAGTTCACTTAATGATGTCCTACAAATTAATTAGTCTGTTCACTTTTTTTCATTTTCCTCTGATCTTCAAAGTCAATAATTTCACTTGCCTTATATTCAAGCTTGGTAACCCTCTCTTCTGCCTGCTCACATTTGCTATGGAGTTCCTCTAGTAAATATTTTGTAACAGTTATTTTAGCTACAGAATTTGTATTTGCTCTATTATAATTTCTATATTTTTATTGCTATTTTCATTTTGATAACTTGTTTTCCTATTTTCAAATACTTTATGTTTTTATGTTTCTATTTACCTCTTTGGATAGTTTTAAACTATTGTTTAAAACACTTGTTTTAGTAAGTGACTTCATTAGGGATAGTATCTTTCAATTTGTTTTGTTTTGTTTTTTAATGTGTCATATATTTCTGTGTTTTGTAAGCATTATATTATTTGTTGAATAATGGAGATTTGAATGCCGTAACATCTTAACTATGAGAATCAGATTGTTTCTTTACTCCAGTATTTACTGTATTTTTATTAATTTACCAGTATCTGCAGTTGTATATTTATTTAGTGACTTTCAAATACTTTTTTTTTTTTGCAAAGATAGTGTTCTTTTGTGTGGGTTGTTACTGAAGTTTCTATTTCTTAGTTTGTGTTCAGCTAGTATTTTTACCCCAAAGATGAAGCAATCATTTCTGCCCCTCTACAAATTGACTCAGTGTCGGGATATTTATTCAATGCTTACTTAGCTGGGCTTGCACTGAATCTGGGGATCAACCTGAGGTGAAAGATAAAGGTCTTCTCAAGTTGTTTCTTTGTATCTAACCCCAGGCTTGCACATGTATTTCTAAATTCTCCAATACACACCGTAATTTTGAAAGTCCTAATTTCCTAAAGAAATCCTCTTGCACATTTCTTTCTGGGGCTCAGGATTCTGTTGCGTATTTCAACCATAATCTGTTATGGTAGGTCTCTGGGTTGTCAATTTGGCTTGTGATGGTTTCAAACCATGCCCACCACTTTCTGGTCTTAGTTATGAATATTGTGAAATGGATACAAGCATTCTAAGCACTTTAAATATATTTATTGTATAAATGAATTCTCATTGTCATCTGTAATGTCTGCACCTCACGAAAAGTAAAGTAATATGGCATAACCAATATCTTTGTGTATAAAAAAGTATATATTTTCTTTGGCTTTCTAGCAAATATCTATGGAGTAGGAAAAAAGGACATAAGCAAAAGAAGGAAATAAACATACTTTCTTCCTTTTAGTGTTTTAGGGATTAAAAAAGGAAGATTTGATTTTCTTTCTCATTACAAAAGTAAAGAATCCTTTAGCCACTAAAAAAAAACTACAAAAGCATTGCCCTGTGAATACAAAGAAGAATAATCAAATGCACTGCTATTGTTTTCAACAGAAGATGCAAGGAATTATGTCAAGTAAAATGAACGATTCAGTAGATTCCCCACAGGCTATCCAACAGCTGTCTAATAGCTTCTGTCCAATCATTTGATGATATGTCAACAATAATACATCCATGCATGATTACTCTTTCTAAATTCCTATCAACGAAATATTCACTGAATGGATGTACAAGAATGCATGCTGAATGTTTCTTGTCTGAGGATTCTTCCACAAAATACATATGAGCATGCAGAAAAATATTGTCTGCTAATGGCATGGGGCACATGAAAGTCTGTGAACTATCATGACAGCTTTCAAAAGTCAATGGAGTACTAAAAAGGAAGTAAGACAGGTACATTGTGCCTGCAGTCAACTACCATTAGCGTGACTACTAGATGTTGTGATGAAACACTGGGTGGAGGGAAACAAATGCTGTCCTTGGTCTATAGCAATTTACTGCCATTCCTATAACTACTGTGAAGTTGGAAAAAGAGGCTTGCTTTCTTTTCTGTTAGTTAATCATTAATATAAAAAAAAACCTGGCAGCATGGGATTCTCAATCACATTTAGAGCTTTTACTCCTCTTACAGGAATTTAATCTCTCTCCTCTATATTACTTAAGAAAAGTTCAAAGCTCATACTGGGTTTTTATTTTCAAAATGAAATATGAACCAAAAACTAAATTCAGAGAGAGTAGATAATATCAAAATTATAAAATAAGCTGGTTTATGAAGCAATAGCTTCCCCCATGTTAGAAGTTCTTAAGGAGTTTACCTATCAGAGATGCCATCGATAATATTTCCTTCTACAGTAGAATTCTGAATCAGATGGCAGGTAAATTCTTTCAGTGCCATTAAAAGTAGGTACTTAGAGAAGTCCCTTGATCTTTTTCTGTTTTTTTTTTTTCTCCACAGTTTAGGTTGCTTTACTGATTATAACTATACATATTTTATAGGCATTTATTTATGATATATTGGGCTTTGAGGTAAATACTGTCACTAAGTGTCACTGATTTTTCTTCTTAAATCCATACTAAATGTACAGATTTAGGGAGAAGAAAGAGTGCAATGTGACTGAGCTTTCTTACTTAGGCAGTTATTTAACTCTGTTAGTCAATAGCTAACACGGGATAACCAGGATGATGAAAAATAGGAGCCATATAGAGTTTGAGTTGTTCATGGGCATCAGGAGAAGATATTAAATGTGATTGAGGAGGACTGGGATTGTAGATCAAGATATGTGATTAAAAGTCTATTGTAGGGTATTAGCCATATGGGAATCTTAGATTATTAGGATCTTGAATATTAGCTCAGTGGTTCATTAGTAAGGAGGAACAGAGAAATACCTGTTTAGAGCATCATGGAAGCACAGTCTTCAATATTTGGTTCCTAATAGCTCCGTTAATGTGGAAAACCTACATAACACTTTATTAAGCATGCTTGGGCTATGACTTGGGCTGGTAGTAACCACCATTTGAAGGTGGGGGTGGGGGTAATGTTGACATATTTTGTTGTGAAATGGGCAAATAAAGAAGTTATGGAAAGTGAATATGCAAGAACCAAAGAGAATTAATTAATCCAGGTTAATACAGAGGTAAGTTTTCAACATTCTCTACTTTGAGAATTTATTGAGCATTTACATATATTTGGCAGTAAATAACACAGTGCATCACAGACTTCATTTAATTGAGTAAAAACAATAAATAAGTTTAGTGATTTAATAAAGCTTACTGCTCACCAAATGCTTTTTTTGTAAGCCTGAATAATTTTTAAATATATTAATCTTGCTAGTTTGACCTAATAAAATACAAATTCCTTCATGGCAAATGTAATTTTAATTATGCTTTTCAATAATTTAAATTTAGTGAATGTATCAGTAATAAATGTATCTGATATATATATATTTTTTTCTTTGTGGGGTTTCCTTATCCCAGTTTCTCACCTAGATTTTTGAATTGGAATCCTCCTGCTTGTTTTCATTTAAGCATGGTTTACATGCTCTGGCTGTTATACTCCATTAATCTTCCCTCTATTTATTTTCTGTGTGTATACATGTGTGTGGCAATCCCAATTATTATTCAAGAAATATGTGAGATGGAATTATTGTTTTACTAGATTTTACACAAATCTTTAGTGAGAGTACACGTGGCAGCTTCTAATTTGTGAAATTGGAAACTGGAATTATTCAACCTCTACTATATAATTAGTACCTCTGAGAACAGAGAGGAAGTGAAACCTTACATTTTTCATGTCCCTAATGGATATTACTACATATTATGCTCTGATGATGCATAATATGATGTGTCCTCTCATAACAGACTCTGTTTACATCACAGGCAGATGTTTGTGTTTACTTAGATGTAATTTGAAGTGACATTCTGTGATGAAGTCCAAAATTCATTTCTCTGTCATTTTTTAATGGGGTACAATATAGGCTTGCAAATATACCTCCAAAGAACTTTTTTCATGATATCTGGTGATGCATTTTAATTACCCTTTCCTATCATATTTTAAAATAAAAATAATATTAAGTTTGAAAATAGAAGGTAGTATATTCAACTGTCCGTCTAATGCAAGAACCTCCTGTTAGCATTGTGAAAATTGGTCCATCCAAATTTATGTCAACTCTAATGGTTAGGATGTTTTGTTTTATCTTCATTTCCTTCCAAGCTAATAAATTCCAATTACATTAATTACTTCAATTAGTCCTTCTATGGCACCATCTCTACATCTTTGTAAACTTGGTAGTTCTTTCAATAATCCTGGTTTGTGAACACCTTTCCTGAACTTTGTTATGCTTTTTACCATATAAGTGAAACAACCAAACAAGTCACCTAATTTAATAAAATAAAAACTAAAAATTAAAAGCAATCTCTTTAATATTCTTCTTTTTTAGAAATAAGCATTTTATTTTAGAATAATTTTAGATTTGCAGGAATGTTGTGAAATTTAGAGAATTCCTATTATTCCACACCTAGATTCCCTTATTATTAACATCTTACATTTGTAGGTACATTTGTCACAATTAATGAACAAATATTAACACAGTATTGTTAACCAAAGTCCATGTATATATTCTAATTTGTTAAACCTGTGTATATATTAGGTTATATGACAAATAGGAATCAAAGTTGCAGGAGCAATTAAGATTGTTTATCGGTTTATCTTAAAACAGATTCTTCTGAATTTTTCTGGTGAACTCAATGTAACTACATGGTTTATCTCTTTTTATTAGTTGAAAATATGAAATTTTAATTTCTCAAGAGGCACAAACTTACTCTATTTCAAAGCTTTAGATTTCTAAAGTCAAAATAATTTCAGTCTTTTTTATTAGTGAGTTTCTGTAAAATGTTTATTTGAATTATGAGATAACTATATATAAAATATTATTATGTATACATAATATGAAGTCAATCACTTTTAGTGTATGTTTTTATTATATGCCTATCATACTTCAAACACTGGGCTGGTGCTAGAAAGAACGAGGATGGATCTCTGCCACTGAAATCCCCGCGGTGCTGTCGAGGAAGCTTGGTGTTTTCCACCTTTATCCTGTAACAAGGTTTACGCAAAGGATTGTCTTATGACCTGTCACTGGGTATGCCCTTTGAGCAAGAGAAGGGTAGTAGAAGTTTCTGAAAGAAGATAAAATGTGCAAGGTCTCTTAAATGTGAAAGAGAGAAGCAGAAGAAGACAGTATAATGCAAGGCAAGAACTCAATCCACTGTTTCTGAATTTGAGAACAAAAAGAAGCAGACAAGCTATGGGAAGTTGGCAATCTCTAAAACCTCGAAAGAGCAAAGAAATAGATTTCCCCTTAGATCCTCCAATAAAGAATACAGCGTTACCAGCATCTTGATTTTTTTTAGTGTATTTTATTTATTTTTTAATTCTTTATTTTATTGATTATGCTATTACAGTTGGCCCATTTTCCCCCTTCACTCCCCACCCCCCTGCCCATCCCCTCCCACCCTCATTCCCCCCTTTAGTTCATGTCCATGTGTCATAAGTTCTTTAGTGTCTACATGTCCCATACTATTCTTACCCTCCCCCTGTCTATTTTCTACCTACTGTCTATGCTACTTATTCTCTATATCTTTTCCCCCTCCCTCCTCCTTCTACTTCCCTGTTGCTAACCCTCCATTTGATGACTTTTTTTTTTGCTGTTCATATTTTTAATCTTCTTTTTCTTAGGTAAGTCCCTTCAACATTTCATATAGTAAGGGCTTGGTGATGATGAACTCTTTTAACTTGGCCTTGTCTGAGAAGCACTTTATCTGCCCTTCCATTCTAAATGAAAGCTTTGCTGGATAGAGCAATCTGGGATGTAGGTCCTCACCTTTCATGACTTGGAATACTTCTTGCCAGCCCCTTCTTGCCTGTAAGGTCTCTTTTGAGAAATCAGCTGACAGTCTGATGGGAACTCCTTTGTAGGTTACTGTCTCCTTGTCTCTTGCTGCTTCTAGGATTCTCTCCTTCATTTTTACCTTGGCTAATGTAATTATGATGTGCCTTGGCGTGTTCCTCCTTGGGTCCA
>PVIA01015501.1:0-22505 GCA_004024845.1 Tonatia bakeri | reverse complement strand
ATTGTTGAGACTTGTTTTGTGTCCTATCATGTGGTCTATCTTTGAAACTGTTCCATGTACATTTGAAAAGAATGTGTATTTAGCTTCTTTGGGATGGAAGGCTCTGACATATATCAGTTAAGTCCATTTAATCTAGGGTATTGTTCAATGCCACAATATCTTTGTTGATACTTTGTTTGGAAGATCTGTCCATTTTTGAGAGTGGGGTGTTAAAATACCCCACTATAATTGTGTTGCTGTCAATATCTTTCTTAAAGTCCTCTAGGATTTTCTTTATGTATTTGGGTGCACCTATGTTGGGTGCATATATATTTACAATATTTATGTCTTCTTGGTGGATTCTTCCCTCAAGTATTATGAAGTGACCTTCTGGGTCTCTCTTAATAGCCCTTTTTTGGAAGTCTCTTTTGTCTGAAATGAGTATTGCTACCCTGGGTTTTTTTCCCCTGTGCATTTGCTTGGAAATTTGTTTCTAGCCCTTCACTTTCAGCCTGTGCAGGTCTTTTATCCTGAGGTGGGTCTCTTGTAGGCAGTATATGTGTGGGTAATGTTTTCTTATCCATTCAGCTATTCTATGTCTTTTGATTGGAGCATTTAATCCATTTACATTTAAGGTTATTATTGATAGGTACTCATTCATTACCATTGACATACCTGTGTTTTTCTCTCTCTCTCTCTTTTCCTTCCTTTCCTTAAAGCAGTCCCTTTAGCACCTCTTGTGGAGCTGGTTTGGTGCAGGTGTATTCTTTTAGACTTCTTTTGTCTCAGAAGCTCCTTATTTGGCCTTCTATCTTGATTGAGAGCCTTGCTGGGTAAAGTAGCCTTGGTTGCAGACTTCTGGTTCTCATTACTTGGAATATTTCTTGCCGTTCTCTTCTGGCTTGTAGTGTTTCCATTGAGAAATCAGCTGTTAGTCTTATTGGGGCTCCCTTGTATGTTACTTCCTTTTTCTCCCTTGCTTCCTTTAAGATTCTCTCTTTGTCTTGAAATTTTGCCATTTTAATTATAATGCATCTTGAGGTGGGCCTCTTTGGGTTCCTCTTGATTGGGAATCTCTGTGTTTCCTGGATTTCTGTCACTTTTTCTCTTATCAAATTAGGGAAGTTTTTCATCATTACTTTTTCAAATAGGTTTTCTATCCCTTGCTCTTCTTCTTCTCCTTCTGGTATCCCTATTATATTGATATTATTATGTTTCATATGTGTTGTATTTGTCTTAATCCCTCTTCATTATTTCTGATCCTCTTTTCCTTTTCTTGCTCTTCCTGGGAGTTTTTTTCTACTTTGTCCTCCAATTCACTGATCTGATCTTCTGCTTCATTGATCCTGCTTTTGATTCCTTCTACTGTGTTTTATTTCAGAAGTTGTATTCTTCATTTCCTCTTGGCCCTTTTGATAGTTTCTCTTTCCTTTTTCATGTTAATATAGTTTGCAGTGAGTTCATTGTAGTTTCCCTGTAGTTTCTGGTAGCTCATTGTGAGCTCATTGAGCTTCCTGATAATAATTTCTTTGAACTCAATATCTGATAGTTGAGTTGCCTCTATTTCATTTAGCATTCTTTCTGAGACTTCCTCCTTTCCCTTCATTTGGGGATTGTTTCTTTGTCTTCCCATTGTTCATCAGACCCTTCTTGCTAGCCTCTGTTTCTTAAATTGATCTGTTCTGGCTTCCTGGGTTTATGGTGTGAACTTCTGTGGTAGAATACCTGTGAGATTCAGTGGTGCAGTCTCCTTCAGGTATCCTGGTGTTCACAGCTTCCCCCTACTCTTTTTTGTGATCAGTTGGAGAGGTAAGGCAAAGTGGTTTAAGACAGCAAGAGTGTATTCTATGATATTTACAGTAGCAGCCAGTAGAGAAGAGATAGGAGATGCTTTGGCTATGTATAATGTTAACCGTGGTCTTCCACCCCACTAGCCACTTTTTAGAAAGGAGGGAAAGAAGATAAGACTCTTGTTGGGGAGGAAAGGATTGTGAGTTGCATCTAGAAAGCAGTGAGTTTGTGGGAGGTCAGATTCTGAGTGAGGGTGAGAGTGAAGAATAGTGAATAGGTGTAGTGTGTGAGAGAATAGGGCTAACCACTACAGTAGCAGAGTTAGGGAAAGTGTGAAGTGGGCTAAGATCTGGGAGGGGTGTTGTGTTGCATTTACAATTGTATGGAATAGCTATTATTTACAGTAGTATTAGAGTAACAATCATATGACAAAATCTATGAGATCTAGATAATAAGAATAGGGAGTATAGAACCTTGAGTAGTGTACTGATGGAACACAAATGAAGGACAGTAAATTAGCAATACACCATGAATGAGATAACAGGGGAAACCTGTCAAATGATAAAATATAACTGGTGAAGCAAAGAAGAGTATACAGAAAGAAGAGGAATACCAAAATACTCTTAAAATGAAAAATGTAAGCATAATGAAAAAATGATAATACAAATGTGCAATAACTTTCCGGTTCAAAAGAAGAAGAAGGAGAAGAAGAAGGAGGAGAAGAAGAAGAAGGAGGAGGAGGAGGAGGAGAAAGAGGGGCAGGAGGAGGGGGAGGAGGAGGAGGAAGAGGAGGAGATGAAGAAGGAAGAAAAGAAATAAGAAGGAGGAAAAAAAGCAGAAGATGGAAGGAAGAGGAGATAAATTTGGAAAGAAAGGAAGAAGGAATAACATGAAAGAAAGAAAAAGAAAGGAAGAAAGAAAGAAAGAAAGAAAGAAAGAAAGAAAAGCATAAAGAATTGAGAGATATAAAAATAATAAAAATTAAAAAAATAAAAAGTTATTTAAAAAAAAGACAAAATCAAGCAATTAAACCAAAAAACCTCTCGTTGGTTTCAAACTGGCCAAACCGGTTTTTCTGGTCTTGCTGGCTTCAGCAGGCTCAGGGTGGATTGGTATCACTTTTCTCCCTTCCCATTCAGCACTGAGTCAGCCTCTTGTGTTCTCCCCAGAGCCAGTCTGGTGGCTCTCTGCAGGGTCCTGGGTGTGGGATTTGGGCCCTCTTAAGCACTCTCTCAGGAGCTCACAGCCGTGGGCTCCGGGGATCCTTCAGAGTATGCATGCCTTTTCCGGGTTCATGGTGTGGGCTCTGGGGATCTTGAGGGGTGTGCATTTTCCCCGAGTTCACCGCTGTGGGCAACAGGCATCCTGCGGAGCGCCCGCGCCTTTTCCGTGATCACAGTTGTGGGCTCTGGGTCTTCCACAAAAGTACACTCTGGTGCTGCGGTCCGGCAGCAGCTGGGTCAAGGGTCTCCTGAAGGTGGGTAAGGCGTCGGCGATGGGTAACAGACGACAACACGACTCAGAGGACAGTGAAGCTCTGTTCCGTTTATTGCAAGTACAAACAGAATTTTATATTTTCACTTTTGGCAGTGATTAACATTTGCGATTAGGTGAAGCAGGAAGTTTTTTACCCAAACATCTAATCATGCTAATCTAGTAACCTATTAAATGCAAACAATTAGAAATAACTGTATGTACAAAGTTTGAATATCTTATTGTTTATTAAAGTTCTCAGAATTTGTCATGGGGCAAAAGGGTACGCTTGATTGAGTAGAGGTCTCTGGTAATTGTTTCTACATGTTCAGTTTGTAATAGCTAACCAGCTTCTCTTATTTCTTTGCCTGTCTAATTCTAATTGATATATATTCCTATTCAAGGTAAAGGAGGGGCTGTTACTTCAACAACTTTTAGACATTCAGGGGCTATTTCACTAGAGGGGATTTTATTCTCTGAATTAAGAAATTATTTTATACAACTTCATTGGAATTATTTGAATCAATAAACCTTAAATAAAAATATATAACAATCCCACCACCTTTTAATCATCAAAACAAGCATATAAGGAAAGATAGAGGGGAAATCTAGCCACAATAAACCTTTTGACTTAAAAGGTGATCGACAATTTTATTAAATTTTATAGGATATAGGCCATTCTTAACTTTCTCATATCTTATTCTATTTCTATTTGGTTAATTCTGAAAGTTCCTTTTTAAAGCTGCTGCCTGATAGGGGGAAATGTGGGCAAAATCCTTTGACAAGCTGGCGGAGTAGTGACCTGTTTTGTTCCTTAATAAATAAACACCAGGAAGGTCTGCTTCTAGCTAAACTTTCCATGAAATTTAGACTATTATAAGGCACTTAAACTCCAATCTTATTGACCATTCTAATGCCATGTTCATAATAAGCCCCTGTATAAGGCAATGGGGGATCTGGAACCCTCTGGAGGCTATTAGCCCCTCTTTGGGGATACCATAATTTACCATTAATCCGATATGCTACCCAGGGGTATCCCTGGGCCATGGGTAGGGGTCTATATAGTTTTTTCTTATTTTCTTGGAAGTTGCTTTGTATCTGAGGGTAAGGAACAGGCGTGGGAAAATCTACCAACAATTCAGCTTGTTATGACTGATTTATGAATTCTTTCATGGGAACAATCGAGGATAATTTCTTACTCAGGTGTATAAACACCTTATTTACACGGTTTGGGCATGATTCAATATTCTAGGGAGAACTAGTTGTCCCTTCAGAATTTCCCTCAAAATCAATCACTGACTGGCTTTGAGCCTCTCTTTCTTCATGGCCTATTCTTATGTGAATCAGGATGCAAAGCAAGACCATGAATAATATCAACAAGGAATTATTAAGAGCAATCCCAGGAAAATTACCGCCCCCCTTTTGTATGCCACGTTCTCTTCCAGGAAGATGGATTCCTTGAATTCCTTCTTTCCATGTCCTGGACCTTGTCAGACAACATGGTTGGAAGAGGACGTGGCACTCTGGGTTGCAGGCACGGGTGTGTGTCCTGGCTGCCCTTGGTCACGCAGGCTGGGGCACAAATTCTTCCCAGGGGTATGCGTGGGTGCTCTCAGCCCCTGTGTGCAATCAGTCTCAGGACTCAGAGTCTTATAATTTTCTGAGTACAGATCTTTTACATCCTTGGTTAGGTTTATCCCTTGGTATTTTTTCTTTTTGAAGGGATTGTGAATGGAATAGTTATCTTAATTTCCCTTTTTCAAGTTCTTTTAAGTGTAAAGTTAGATCATTTATTTCAGCTTTTTATTGTCTTTTCCAGATAGTCCTGTAATGCTATGAATTACCCTTTTAGGATTGCTTTCGCTGTGTCCCACACATTTTGGATTGTTGTCTCCTCATTTTTATTTGTTTCAGGTATCTTTTGATTTCTTCCTTGATCTCATTGTTGACCCATTCATTGTTTAATAACATATTATTTAGCTTTATGTCTTTCCATATTTTTCAGTGTTCTTGTGATTGATTTCTAGTTTCATAGCATTGTGGTCAGAGAAGATGCTTGATATAATTTCAAACTTAAGTTTATTGAGACTTGTTTTGTGTCCTAATATGTGGTCTATTCTAGAAAACATTCCATGTGCACTTAAAAAGAATGTATATTCTGCTTCTTTGGAGTAAAATACCCTGAAGATATCAATTAAATCTATTTGACCTAGTGTGTCATTTAAGGCTGCTGTCTCCTTGTTAGTTTATTGCCTGGAACATCTACCCACTAAAGGCAACAGGGTGTAAAATCCCCGACTGTGACTGTATTGCTGTCGATCTCTCCCTTTATGTCCATCAAGACTTGATTTACATATTTAGATGCTCCTCTGTTGGGTGGGTAAATGTGTACTAGGGTTATATCCTCTTGTTGGATTGCTTCTTTTAGTATTAATAGTGTCCGCTTTGTCTCTAACATAGTCTTGGCTTTAAAGTATTTTGTCCAATGTGAGTACTGCTACCCCAGGTTTTTTTCCTTTTCTATTTGCATGCAATATCTCTTTCCATCCCTTCAGTTTTAGTCTGTGTGTATCTTTCAGTCTGAGAGGGGTCTCTTGGAGGCAGGTTATATATGGGTCCTGTTTTCATATCTATTCAGCTATCTTAGTCTATTGGTTGGAGCATTTAAACCATTTAAATTTGAGATGATTATTGATAGATACACATGTAGTGTCATTTTATTATTAGACTGTTTTCCTCTTTTTTTCTTTCTCTTTTTATTCTTCTTAAATCAAGCCCTTTCACATTTGTTGCAGTACTGGTTTGTTGTCAACAAACTCCTTTATCTTTTTCTTGTCTGGGTGGCCCCTTATTTCTTCTTTGATTGTAAATGGTAGCCTTGCTGGATGAAGTAGCCTTGGTTGTATGTCCTTGCTTTCACCACCTTGAATAGTTCATGCCACTCCCTCTTGACCTGAAATGTTCCTATTGAGCATTCAGATGATAGTAATTGATGCTCCCTTCTATATAATTACCTGCTTTTTCTGGCAGTTTTTAGGATTCTCTCCTTGTCTTCAAGCCCTGTCATTTTAATTATGATGTGTCTCAGTGTAGACCTTTTTGAGTTCAGCTTGCTGGGGACTCGCTGAGCTTCCTGGACTTATGTGTTCTTTTCCTTCACCAGATTAGGGAAGTTTTTAGTCATTATTTCTTCAAATATTTTCTCGATACCTTGCTCACTCTCCTCTCCTCCTGCTATTCCTAGGATGCAGATGTTGTTATGCCTCATGTTGTCCAAAATGTTTCTTAAGCTCTCCTCATTTAAAAATTTCTTTCTTTCTTTTTGGTGCTCTGTGTGGGTGTTTTTTTCTGCCTTGTCTTCCAAATCACTAATTCAGTCCTCCACTTCATCTAACCTACTGATTATTCCTTCCAGTGTATTATTTATTTCAGACATTGCATTCATTATTTCTGACTGGTCCTTTCTTATAGTTTTATGTTTCTTTTCATGCTATTGAGTATCCTTATAATTCTTACTCTAAACTCTCTATCTGATAAATTGCTTGCCTCCATTTCTTCTAATTCTCCAGAAGGAGAACTAGAAGATTCTCTCATTCTTTTGTTTAGGGCCTGTTTCTTTCTTTTCCCCTTTTCTGCTTCTTTGTATTTTCTTCCTTAGAAGCTAAATTAATCAGCCATTAAACTGATCAATTATTAAAATAATCAAGCTGTAATCAGCAGCCTGGCTTACGTTCCATGAGGTGGGGCAGAGTAATTCCTGTGGGTGTGGGTATTGTTTCCCCTCAGGCTGATGCCTTAGAGAGGGGAGTGCTCTGCCTGAGAAAGGTGGCCTGTGCTGTATGGGGGATGGCTCAGCTCAGGGATCCTGGAAGCTGTTCCTTCAGTTCTCTCCTCAGAGCCACCAACCCCAGCCTCTCCTCGAGCATCTCTGGTCCACTCTTCCCTCCCTCTGCTGGAGCCCAGGGTTCGTGGCTGCAAGGGAAATTTTGTGTATTGTCTCTTTAAGAGGCTCTTCCTGGCAGACAGAAACTCTGATGATTTTTATGGCTGGATGTTATCTGGGTTCCTTTATTCCTCTGATGATATAGGCTGGGGAGCCCAGCTTGGGGCTTAGACCCCACCCTTCTAAGGGGGAACTTACCAGGTACTAACATAGTCCTCTGGAACTTCAGCTGCTTCCCATGGAACCTCAATGAGACCTCTTGCGCCTATTCTGCACTCTCTACCAGTCACATTGTGTGAAGTAGTTTCTTCCATCTGTCCGTGGTTATAAGGCTTCTCTCCTGCTAGTGCTCAGTTGGTTATTCAGGAGATTTCTCTATAATGTAGTTTTAATTCCAGATTATTCCTGTTACTGAACAGCAAGTGGGATCCTGCTGCCCACTGCCAACCACTAGGCAAAATTCCACAGACAAAGTTTTGGTGATAAAAGGAACAAGTCTTTATTCAAAAGGTTCACAATTTTGGAATAACAGCTTTCTACAAGCATTAGTCACTTAAGGCTTTCCATAAAGGCTAAAATCTTTAACATCTGGGTTCCCCTCAATTTTCCCCTTTTTTAATTATCTTATTTCTGTAGGGTTACTTTACAAACTAAAACAACATAAATACAAAAGCTACATCATTTTGGAAGAATATGAGTCTTGAGCCCTCTAGAACATGCAAAGAAGAATAACCCTGCCACCCTCTGCCAGGCCAGCCTAATCCTAGGCTGCATCCAGAGTTCCTTCCTATCTAAAATATCACCCACAGGGGCCTGCAGCACAATCCTCCTGGCAGCCTTGAGGAAGAGAGAGAGCCAATGAGCCAGCCTGAGATCATTGCTTTTCTTTCAAATCTTCTTGCTCATCATTCTATGCTCTCTGGAGGTGCTCAACTTCTCAGCCAGACTGTTTACTATTGCCCTGGGCAACCTCCTCCTACAGCCTCTCCTGCTTCTCCCCAGTAGCTAATCAGATCTCTCTGTATCAGTCCTGGGAAGGGGTTAGTGTAGCTTCCACTTACCCCTCTGCCATCTTCAAAAATCTCAGACTGTGGGTCTTGATGTTTAATTTTGTCACGTGCCTGCCAACATTTTCTCTAATTCTGTTCGGGTAATGTTTTATTTTTTACTGCACTCCTGAGCTGTATGGGTAACTTACAATGGAGTGGTTTTTCTGACAGCAGTGGAGTGTAACCTTTCAGAGCTTTTCAGCCTGAGCTCGGGCTCTTGAGTCTGAGGAGGAGACACGGGCCCGGGAATGCCTCCTGGCAGCACCCAGGCCTTCTGCTCATCTTCTCCTTTTTGGTTTATTTCAGTCCAGGGGCTGGACCGGCCCTGTTGGGCTGTGTCAGGGGCTGGTGCATTTGGTTTTATCTAGTTTTGATCAGCGAAACTGCTTGGCATTTTTATTTCAGAAAAACCTGTCTTCCAAGTCTGGAACATCGAAGAGCCCTCCTGAAGGATTTGATATAACTGCCATTAACAAAAGCTATTATAATGTGGTAATATCGTAACTTGTGTTTTGAATGTCTCCAAAACTCAGCAACACAGAATATAGGTAGGCCACTGAGTATGACAAAGATATTAAAATAAAAATTATTATCTGTCCTACATATCTAACCACCATTAATGTTTTGGTATATTTTCTTCTAATCTCAATATTTTATAATGTTATATTTTTTTAAATATTGTATATATACAATCGTACTTTGTTTTTGTCATATAACTTGGTATTGTGATGATAACCCCATACCAGGCCTTCAAAAATAAGATTTTAAAAGGTATATAATGTGTTTTAAAGATTTTATGTGCATTGAATGTCATTATGTCTATATTTGGAGTAGATTGTAAGTACTTTAGATCAATATAGTTTCTTTATATCAAACACAGTCTTTCCTGAGATTGGTGTGTATGTTTCTATACATATATGTGTATATAAAAATATCCAATAGCATGAAATTGCAGAAGAGCATCTACACATTATACATAGTGAAGACAAGTGACTCAGAATCCCAAAATTTACTGCATTTTGAAGCTTAACTTGAGCAGTTTTTGAGCTTAAAAAGTATCTGTGGTATTTGGTCTCGGCTCTCTGCTCAAGCGCGATGCAGGGTGGGGGAAGCGGGTTCCACTTTGTCTACGCTCTCGCGGGGGCCTGGCGGCTTGTCTTACTCTCGCGTAAGGTCTTTGAAACCCGCGGCAGTAACCACCCCTGGCTGCGGAGAGTCGGAAGGGTGCATACTTGGCTCGTGGTCTTTCTGTCCAGCCGCGGCCGCGGCCGCGTAGACTAGGCTCGTCCCCGCGGAGGTGCGGCACCATGGTGGCAGAGAAGAAGCTGCTAGGTTAAGGAGGTTTCTCAGTGGGCACAGCAGCCGCACCCTGGTCCAGGCAAGGCTGGTGGTGGCGCTGAGCCGCGCCTGCCGCACTGTCAGTGCGTCCGCCCCAGAGGCCGCACCCAGCCCCGGCCGCCCCTCGCCCTCCAGGGTCCAGCTAATACTACTAAGAGTGCCCTCTGAAGTAATTTTGACAGTCTTGCAAGAGAAGTGTAGATAATTTAGAATTTTAATATTTTAACATTTCCTTATTTAGAGAACTATATTTAATGATCATAGTCTTGTGTCTCTGTAGGGTAGCAGTTCACTGATTTTTAACATGCATCTGCCTTTCATTAAATAGACTTAAAATATGTATTAAATATGTATATTTCTGCTTCTACCCTGTAATTTAACGCATTTCTTAATTATTAAAATAAAGTGATGCAAAAAAAAGTATCTGTGGTATTAAATCTGATGTCTAATCTAAACCTTGTTTGTCCCTCCACAATTGCATGTTGTACAGAAAATAGAAAATGATATTTTTTATATGGCTAAAATTTTACATGGCTATTATATATCTACTTGGTATGATAAACCAGCAAAATAAATTTATAAAATACTATTATGTTTTCAGTTCTGCAGAAAGTTTGCATTTATTTAGTTATTTTTCCACTGCTTCTACTTTTTTATTTTCTTGATCAGGAGATAGATAAATCAGAGGCTGTGGGACCTTTGAACTTTTGAGGTGAAATAATAGCTGATTACTGTTCCTTTGCAGCAGCCTTTTTACCATGTGTTTCGTTTTCTGTACTTTTATTAAGAAATGGTGAAAAACTGTGACAGATTTGAATGAAGCAGTGCTGCCACACTGACCTGCTGCTACTGTCTTCACTGAGTCTGCACATTGAGCTTTATTCTAAGCAGGTACCTTTGCCCCCAAATCTCACAGAGCACATTGGCCTCAGGGAAGACTCACTCACTTAACCAGTGATTGTTAGGTGCCCACTCTGTGCCAAACCCTGTTAGAGGCATTGGGCATAGAGCAGGGGACAGGAGTGGCAGAAATGAATTTGTCAGCACATGCTCTAGTGCATGGATGCAATTCATTGTTTTCTGTCACCTCCTGTATCCTCTTGTCATAAGCAGATTCTTCTTGTCCTAAATTCCCTTCCCCATGTCTCACTCAGGGGTCTGCGCATGACACCACTGAGTGCATGCTATGAGCCATCTTTGACTTCTTGTCCTTATATCTGTCAACTCCAGATCTTCACTCTCTGACACATCCTGCGTCGGAGTCTCTCCCTCTACTTCCTTGGTTCCTCTCTTCTTTTCACCAGTCTTCACTTCTTTCATCTGGACTCTGACTTCCACCCCACCTCTGCTGACATTCAGAACGTGGGGGTCCTCAGCACATCCTGTACCCCATGTCCCGGGGGCCATCTTCCTGCCCTGGCTCTGTTCAGCTCTCCACATCCTTCCCAATCCTGTGCCTGCAGGATGTGTGCTCCAGGGATGTGATTCCACTACCTTCTTTGCTTTTGAGTATGTAACATGTTACACGTGTGGTTTTATATGTATATAATGGATTACATGTGTGGTTTTGTATGTCATGTAATGTCTTATATGTGTGGTTTTGTACATGTAGCCAGAAAAGACAATGAAAGTCTTTTTATAGTTTTTCAGGTTTTTTTAGTGGGAAAACTTAACTGTGAACTCGTGAAGCTTCCTTTTCCTCTTGTTTTCTGATGTGAGACATTGGCTTTTCTCGTGAGGGTTTTGGGTGGTGAGTAATGCAACCATAATCCACAGTGATGTTCCAAAGAGGGAGCTACTTATTTTCTATTAGAGTTTAAAGTAGTCCCCTCTTTTCTGCCATTTCACTTTCTGCAGTGGCCATGTAGGGCAAGGCCTGGTGGGTGGGGCCTCGGTGGTCTGGAGCAGATCCCTCATGGAGGGCCAGCAGGTGCCAGAAACCTGCTGCCCACAGCTGGAGGTCCAGGTGCTAGGAAGTCATGAAGGGATTGGCCAGTTGTTGAGGCCCCACCCCTTGCCCTTTGGTCCCTCTCTTTCCTTGCCCTGGGCTGATCTGTTGAGATGCCCGTGGAGACATCAGAACTCCTGGCTGTAGTTAGTTCAGTGGCTGCTAGAGCCCCAGAGGAAAAGGAAGTGAAGGGGAAACTTTCCCAGTTTCTGCTCTGTTCTCAGTTTGTTTGACACACAGCTGGCTCTAGATGGACAATTTGGTTTCTGGTTTTAACTTTAATTGCAGGGCCACTGCCGCCAACCCTTGCATGGTGGCCGTCATCCAGTTGTCTTCTCTGTCTGCTGTGATGGTGCTCCACCTGGTCAGGACCACCCCACTGCTCCTGCACCTGCCATGGGCTGCCCCACTGGGATTGTGCACCTATAGCTTCTAGCTTTACATCGCGAAGAGAGCATGTGTCCTCTTTCACAAACAACATGCTTCCCTGTGGGGCTCCCCACTTTGGTGAACTGCAAGGACCCTTCAAAGAAGCCTGTTCTGTCTGCTCAAAATTCTAGGATGTCTGGACCCTCAAGAACAGTCTGTTTCCCTCCTCCAGGGCATAGATTTTCTCTGCTGCCTTCACCACCTGAGCAGGGAGGGAGTCATGGCTGAGAAGTACCATCCACTACCATCCCACTTCCTTGTGCAAAGGAGGTGGAGGCAAAGATCTAAGAAGAGTCCCCCAAAGGGATGGCAAAGAACAAAGACAATGAGGTACAGACAATGAGGTACAGAACAGAACAACCAGATAAGCCCCCATAAAAGAGGGGATCTTACATGTTGGCCTCTGAAAACCAAGGGAGTCCTCGCATCTTGCAAGAGATCCACAGAGGAAGTGCTGGGTGAAAACCAAGTGCCCAGCTTGCCGGCTTCTCTAACGTTGTATAAGGAGATGGATGCTGAAGAGCCATTGAGGAGCAGCTCTCCAGTGCCCTCTGCCAGCAGGAAGCTGTGTAAGAGGAAACTTTCTGAGTCACTCCTGCTGCTGCTGCCGCTGCCACCACTGCTCCAGGACTCAGGTGAGCTGCCCCCACCTCCTAAGTTGCCTTGCCTTGATAGTGACCAAAACCTGGGCACCTTGCAGAGCACCTTGCAGAGTAAAAAAGCCCTGGAGGACAAAACAGAGGGCACAGATGATAGCAGTGCCACTCAGCCTGCCCCTTCCATCCTTCCTCCTGGCTCAGCGATGGCAGATACCCTGCCCCTGGCTACTCAGACTAGGCAGGGCTCTGCTACCATCACAGCCAGGGAAGCTGCAGATTTGACCTCTCAGCTGACGTTCAATGATGATGGGGACATTCAGATGGACACTACTGCCCCTTGCTAAGCTGCCACAATCATACCTTCTCCAGATGGCGATGCAGTCTTGTTGCGAACTGCCCTGCCTGGTTTCAGAAGCTGTAACCCCTGCATGGCTAAGGCTGAGGGAGCAACCTTGGGAACTTAAGCCACTAAGGAGACAAAGCTTATCTCCCTGGCAGGAGCGCTGCTTCTATTCCTTTTACTTTATCCATAACTGGCCTCCAATGCTTGGTTGGTTAGCCAATGATGGGCAAGATTCCCCAAAAGGGGAATGACCTAAGACAAGCATGATCACATGGGAGGCCCCCAAGGAAGGACTTGGGGAGCTAATGCAAAATGGGGTGATGGACCCTTGCCCCTCAGCTTTGACAAAGCCTGAGTCCTCATTCTGTCTGCAAGAAGTCTCCTAATCTCTTGGCTGTCTTGCTTCCCCTGCCTGACTTAAGCCTGAAACAATGACAGAGGGTGGTGCAGCCCTGTGCTGGAAAGGGCAGGTTCTCTGGGTCAATCAGGTCTAAGAAGGAATATGTAAAATCCTATGAAACCTGCTTTGTTTAGAATGCTATCAATTAATTAAGGGTCCAAGCAAGAAGTGAGTTTGTTCCTCAAAGTTTTATAGCTCTTTAGCTATCTGACCCTGACTCAAAAGAGGCCCTCAGAGTTCTTTGTTATTTATTGTTTGATCCTTACTGCCTGACAATGATTAATGAGCTTTACCTGTATTCTTGTGCAAATGAATCCAATAAAAGCTCATTGAGGAAAAAGCTCTTGGCCCTTCTCCTTTGAGAGATCAGCCACCTTTCCTCCCCAAGCAGATCATGTCTTGATAGACTTATTCTCATCCATGGTGGACGGAGATCTCTTAGGGCAAAGCTTCCCCACACAGTCTCTCTGCCAACCACCCGCATTGAAGGGCTGCCGCCCTACCTCAGTCCATCTTGTTGGCCCCCAATCCACATTGCAGCCCACCTGAGGGACCCCTGATGGTCAGCAGAAGGGAACCTCTCTCCCCATTGCTACTGTTAGCACCGGACTACGGCTCATGGTGTAGGAGTTGCCACCAAGACACCTAACACTGGGCACAGGGGCTCACTGTTTGTCAGGACATCTGCAGGCCCACTTGTGGCTCTGGGTCCCGCAGCTCCCATGGGTGGTGGGAGCTGTGCGGTCAGTATGTCCAGCTCAGGCCCCACTCATCCACAAGCATCCAGAGTGTCCACTCTAGAGATGGTCTGAGGAAGGCACAGCACTGCTTCTAGATCTCATTGTGGCCATATGGCTGGGGTCCATCTGGCCCAGCATGACTGCTGCAGGAGGAGGAGCATGCTCCACCTAGTTCTGGATACGCCACCAGTTCCACCTTCAATCTGATCACCCAGAGCCCACCTGTCTGTAACCCAGGTCGTGTGATGATGGAGTTATGACATGATTCCCATGACTGGAGGCGCTACTGTTCACGTGCACCATCACTGTACCTGCTGCCACCTGGACATGTACTTCCAGCAGCCACCACTGTGGAGAACAAAGGTATGTCACAAGACATGTCTGTTTCCACCTTTTACCAGACCACTAGAGGCTCTCCTGGCTACATCTGTAGAAACAGTCTCAGCACCATCCCTGTGTTTAGACACACTTACTGTTGCCCTTTATTTCCAAGCACCTGGCACCCATGTGCAGAGTCCTCTGTGCAGAGTCCACGTGATGCTGTGGGAGGGTACAACCTTTCTCTCATCATGGGAGGGCCTGTTACTCCCACTTCCCATAAGTGCAACTGGGGCCCACCCAAAGCACAGTGGTGCACTCACAGAGAAACCAGGAAAGCCAGCGTTCATGCTGCCTGCCACTACCACACCCAATAAGCAGAGACAGGAATTGAATCTTCATGGCCATTTTTTTCACATGGGCCAGTGAGCTGAGAAGATGCTGGGTTCATACCCTAATAGACCGTCTTAAATTCCATTTAAATTGACTCTTTTCATAAGGAGAAGAAAAGTATAGGTAAGGGGTTTGGAAATCAGGTAAAAAGTTAATCAGGTAAGAGCTGCAGCATTCTTTCATCTGTGCTCTGGGCCGTGGTCTTTGTCCATGCCCTGGGAGGTAGGCTGGGCATCTTCCCCTGGAGCACAAAGGCTCAGATACCATGTTGATTGCTTGCAGTCCTCCTGGAGCACAAAAGTAGAACTGGTTATGGTCTCCTGGAGTCAAGGTGGGTCATACCTTTCCTGACATGATAGCTTTTTATATACATCGACTACTAAGCTTATTAGCTATTACCTGAAACTGAAATCTTTCCAACATTTGAGTCCCTCATCAATACGGAAAATGTGTCACCAAACACACAGGCACACACTGTGTGTCACCCCTCACATCATCCGAGCCCTCACTGATTCCTGCCAGTCCTGAGGGTCCACTGTGTCATTCTTCACTGTTCTCCTTAAGTTCATTCTCTTACCTGCCTCTCTCCTGCAGCTGATGATCCTGCTTCCAGTTTTCCTGAAAAACAAAACAAAAAACAAAAACCTTAGGAATTTTACTGTATTGTAGAGCTGCGGTTTTCAGTTTTGCTTTTAGTTTTTTTTTGTTTATTTGGATTTTTGCAACTTGAAATCTTAAGCAAGAACTATGAAATGTTTCTGATCTCTCTCCCTATGTATATTGAACTTCAGTGAATAATTTTCTTAAATGTCATGAAGCTTATGGAACATTTGTGCTAGCAATTTCCTTAATAAATCAGCAACTGCCTTCCCTGACATGTGTGACCCCCTGAAATTGGATCTGTCACACAGACTCACAGAGGTTTTCTGCAGTCCTGATGTGGGTCCCCTTGGAGCAGGTAACAGAGAATGCAGCCCTGACCGATCAGCTCCTCATTCTGAAATCGTTTGCCATCAGCCCAGTCTCCCAGCAGCCTGAAGAGCAGCCCTCCTCTGCACCCCCACCCGCTTTGCCCTGCCCAGCTCCAGAAGCACCAACAGGCACACCGCACACCAATGAGCACATTTAAGCACCTCTTGTTCTGGTTTTCATCGTGCAAAGCTAACTCAGACAACTGTTTTTACTTTTGCTTTTGTCAGTTTATATGATGACATTCAGTGGTGTGACATAAAATTACTTTGTGATTGTTAATCAGTACTTCTAGGGTTTCTTATCTCTGAGGAAGCAGCCTTTCTCACGCACCTGATGGCTGCATCTGAAAAGTGTCTACTTGAATGTATCATCCATCCGTTTTGCTGGAATTCTAAATTCTCTGCTCATTTTTGTTGAAAGTAGCATGGATTTATTTTATTTTTATATTTGCCTAAACTGAAATTTGGATCTAAGTCATTCACTGCTAGTAGCTTTATGTGACTATAAATAGCATTTAGGTGACTTCTAAATTTTGGCTTTTGGCATCTTCATTAACACATGTAAAGCAAGTCCACAGCAATTTATAAAGCTGTGAGTTACAGTATGCGGAATCTTGTAGAATACTCAAGGTGAGTGGTAATGGATGCCACAATTATTACTGCAGCCTTACCTCAATAGTACACTTGTATTTGCCTTTTAAGATTTTTACATGTAAATATATAGAAATGCAAACATTTTCTTACCTCAAAATCAGGACTGGAAAAGAAATTCATTAAGATTAAAAGCAGTATATGCTTTTCTTAATAATATCTTGGTATTAGAAGAATAAGTTCTAAGTCAACTGTTAATTGAATCTTGTTAAAATAGCAGTTTATGGTAACTGAAAAAGAAATCATATTGGAATTCTTATCAAATTTTCATGAATTTCAGTGGCTCTCTGCTGAATACCTTGCACAAAATTAAAATTATTTTACCCATTTTTCTCATATTGGGAGGGAAGCCTCCACAGGAATAATGCAAAACTAGACACGAGGAATGATTTTTTTCACTTTCATTTTCATCATTTTCTTTCTTTTTCCTCCAAATAATAAAAACATACTTTGTCTTTGTTTCTAATTTTTGCTCATTTCCTCTTTACTGTAAACTTCAGCTTTCCTCCATTAATACTTTTATGTTAGACACTGGTGAAGTAATGTTTTCCCACACAGAATGTTTTTAAAAATATGTTTCTATTTAGGATGCCAGTTGGTCAAGATGTGTAATGCAAAGACAGAGAAGGGTAGGTAACTGTAGATATCTTGTGGAAGCATTTGTTCATTCAGGAAATGTTGTTTGATACTTCAGTGGAAGGTCGTAAGAAAGGTGCTGAAGCTACAATGTGACTAAGACACAGACATATTGTAGTTCAAGTAAACACAAGGTGCCTCAGCCTGTTCTAGCTGCTAGAACAGAATTCCATGTGTTGTAGCTTACACGTGACAGAATGCACTTGTCACAGTTCTGGAGGCTGGGAAGTCCAAGACGGAGGTGCTGGCAGCCCACGCCTAGTGTGTGTCGCTTCCTAGTCTGCTGTCTGTTCACCGTCACATCACACTGTGGAAGGGGTGAGGGGTGTCTCCAGGGTCTCTTTCCCAGGGTACTGAACCCACTCACCAGGCTCAGCCCTCATGACCCAATCTCCTCCCTAGGAACCCCTTCTTCTTTTTTTCCTTCATTTTCACCAATAACTTTATTGATTTGGATATTTTGAATTTGTCAGCTATCTCACATGTGGTATAATGTTGATTGTTCTCAATGTCTCAATTTGATTGCTATCAATTTCAATTGCTCTACCCAACCATGGAGCATCCAGTGAAAAATCTCCAGCATAAAATTTCACAAACCACTTTTGACACTTTCGATCAGTCACAATACCTTTTCTATACACTGCACAAATCTTTTTTTGCATTTCAGTTGTGTTTTTACATTTTATTTTATTTTATTTTAATCATTGTTCAAGTACAGTTTTCTGTCCTTTACTCCCATCCCAGCCCACCCACCCATCTTTCCCCACCTTCCTCCCATTTCCACCCCCCTAGTTTTTGTCCATGTGTCCTTTATATTTCTTCCAGTAAACTCTTCCAATTCTCCCCTGAAATTCCCTCTCCTTTCCCTAAGAACCCCTTCTAACACCATGACATTGGATTTCACAATAGGGATCCGAAGGAGAGAAACGTTCCAGTCCTTGCACAGGGATTCTGTAAACATTAAGTGAAAACTTGTAGCTGATGCCTGTGACAATGGCCATCAATTTGCACAGCCTCTCTTTTGTTCCTTTCCTGCATGCTTGCCAGCTCAGTATTTAAATACTAAATGCATGCACTTGGTGAACAAAGGTTATCTCACAAGAATTTAATTTGTTTTTACTATGAGCCCAACTTGGAGTTTGGCAATAAGATACAATCTGTTACATGCTCCAATAGAGGCAACCACAGGGAATTTATGGGAGGGTACTAGTTCAGGTGAGTCAATAAGTGGATGAAAGAATGCATGAATGAATGACGATTCATTTCATGAAGGAATAGGTGAATGAATGACTAATTTTCAGGAGCTGACATTTTGTACTCTGCAGTGCTCCTTGTGAGTAACTCAGTTGGGTGACTCTGTGCTGCAGTTACAGTGAGTGCCCTAGTTTTGTCCTTCACCGCATTCACTAACAACGCTCTGGCGGGGGTGATACATTTCTGGTGAATTCAGCACACCTGCTTCTCAGGTGCATCATCCCGGCTTTACCCACTGCAGGGCCTGGGGTCTCCAGTTGTGACATTAAAAAGATTAATTTGGGAATTTTAAAAATAATCTTTAAGCATAAGATTAATCTAATCTTTTATTAAAGATAAGTAAAATGCTTTTAATGCTTCTGTGATCTATGTTTCATCATTGTACACAATTTTAACACTCTATTAGTTTACTTCCCTTGGTTTTCTTACTTACGATGATTTGAAACAAACTCATTTGTAGCTTTTTTTTTCTTTCAGAAAGAACCCCAGCAGACTTTTCTTTTATAGTCTTTTTAACAAAAAAGTCTTTTTTGGACTTTTTCTATTTTACAATCTTTTCATAAAAAATAATCTTTCCTAGTCTTCTCCCTTTAGTTTGCCTTCTAACCACAGAAGCTGAAGAGGCTGCCCATGCTGCGCTGACACCCTGACGGAGCGCCTGCAGCGGGCCAGGCCCTCTGCCGGCGCCGCTGGATTCACTCCCATGTACGTGGTCTGGTCACCGAGGATCCTTGTGCTGTGAAAGGTCAGGCAACTTCAGGTTGGACATCATTTCTGCTTGATACCTTTCAGCAGAAGTTCAGTAGCGACTGCTCAACAAAATTGTCATGTGACAAACAGGAACACTGTCATATAACAAACCTACATTTGAGCTTAGACTTGTTTTCCTTTGTTGTTGTTGCCATTTCTTGTTAGATCCCTGTGAACTCCAACTCATAAAAGACACCATCATCTTTTATTTGTCTGATGTCGTCATTCAACAAATTGGTCTTGAGCACATGGTATATGATGTGCCAGGTCTTTTTTCCCAGGTTCTAGGGTGTGGAAACAAATAACCATAATTAGCATCTTTGAGCAAGAAGGAATAAAGGAGTGGGTGAGGATGGCCGAGGGAGGGAAGTGTGTTTCACACAGAATGTCCGCGGAGACTCTAAGAATGTGCACTTGAGAGGGGCCTCCCTGGAGCGAATGCAGAGAGCGCCCTGCAGACACCCCGACAGCGGAGGTGCAGCCTTTCAGGAAGCCTCCCAGAGAGCAGCGACAGCCGGCGCCGAACCCTGAGGCTCCTTCCAGGGCGCAAGGAGCAGAAAAGGAGCCAGTGTGGCTAGAGTGGAGCGGTCAGCGCAGAGTGGTACCGAGGAGATCAGAGAGGATGTGTGCAGTGATACCATGTAGTATCTGCCCGCCAAGGTGAGGGGTTTGTTTGCATTTTGGTCCGCGTGAAACGAAAACCTATATGAGGAACCTGAGCCCAGGAGTGACATGTGATCTGATATGCATTTTGAAAGATTGTTTTACCTACTGATTGTACTGGTTTTCTTATTTATTTAGTTAGTTAGTTAGTTAGTTAAATTGCTGTTCAAGTGCAGTTTTCTGTCTTTTACTCCCATCCCAGCCCACCCTCTCAGCCCTCCCCACGTCCCTCCCATTTCCACTCCCTCCTAGTTTTTGTCCATGTGTCCTTTATATTTGTTCCTGGAAACCCTTCCCCTTTCCCCTGAAATTCCCTCCCCTCTCCCCTCTGGTCACTGTCAGCCTGTTCTCTATTTCAGTGTCTTTACTTATATTTTGCTTGTTTGTTTTGTTGTTTAGGTTCTTGCTAAAGGTGAGATCATATGGTATTTGTCTTTCACCTGGCTTGTTTCGCTTAGCATAATGCTTTCCAGCTCCATCCTAAGAACCCTGAAACACCAAAAAAACCTATGCACCCCAATGTTCATAGCAGCACAATTTATAATAGCCAAGTGTTGGAAGAAACCTAGGTGCCCATCAGTAAATGAATGGATCAGAAAACTATGGTACATTTACACAATGGAATTCTATGCAGCAGAAAGAAGGAGCTCCTACCCTTTGTACTGGTTTTCTTAGCTCTGTGTAACAAATTACTATAAGTTTAGTGGCTTAACACAGCATGTGTTGATTAGGTCACAGTTTCTGTGGGTCCAGAGTTGGAGAGGAGGAACCATTCAGCTGGGTTCCCTGTTCAGCATCTCATAAATATGAAGTCAAGATGCCTTTTGAAGTGCAGGGTCTGGTCCAAGCTTCTGCACCTTGTTGGCAGAATTCACTTCCTGCGGTTGAAAGATTGAGGACCAGGCCCTCAATTTTTGTTTGTTGTTCATTTTTGTCATCCCAATTATTTTTTTTACAGTGGTACAAAAATTCATAACATAAAATTTATTATCTTAACCATTTGTTTAATGTGCAGGTCAGTGGTGTTAAGTATACTCCTATTGTGAACATCTTTAAAATGTTTTCATCTTGCAGATCTGAAACTCTGTACCCATTAAACAACTTCCTTTTTCTCCCTCCTCCCATCTCCTAGTAACCACCATCCTGCTCCCTAACTTTGATGCCTGTATATACCGCATGTGAGTAGGATCACTCAGTATGTGCCTCTTTGCGACTGGCTCATTGTTTGTTTATTTTTCTGGCTGTCAGCCTGGCGCTGACCTGGGAGAAATGGTGGACTCTCATCTCAAAGACCTTCTCTCCTTCCTGCCCAAGCCACAGTTCTTACAGAAATAGGGAGGGGAGGGCTTTCTATCTCTATCCAATCATCCTGCTAGCCTTTGGCATGTTTGCAACCTGTTAGTTCATCTCTCTAGCCTTCTGTATGTTCAGTGTAAGGACTGCCCCCTGTACCACCTGGCCAATGGAGGTGACCCCCTGGTGCTCCCTAACTGTCTAAAGTAACCATTGGAAAATAGGTAAAATGTTTGCATTTTGTTTGTGACTTAAAATGTTTAGATTAGTTTCACTTAATTTTCCATTGAATACTGTACTATGTATTGGATAGAAATTATACATAGAAGAAATTGATAGAGCATAGAATTGGAAGTTTAGATGACATTTTGAAAATATGTACAAAAAATAAAATGACCAGAGATCACAGGGAGATGGTGGCAAGGTAGGTGGAAGCAAAGTTCACTTTCCCCAGCGCATGCGTAAAATATGTAGCCAATTTTCTGAGGAACAGAGCAAACAGCCAGCGGTATCCAGGATATATGAACATTGGAGACCAAAAATTATAGAGGACATTGAAAAATCCGATGGTAAGGAGAGTGCTGCATCAGGACAATAAGGTCCCTGGGACCAGTGCGGGGATCAGGGAGGCTACAGCCCCAGGCTCATTGCCTGCTGGGTCTGCAGCAGGATTCTTGGGAGAGAGCCAGGCTGAGCTGTGTGAGAGGCCAGGTGCTGGTTTGGATCACGGGGGCTTGAATAGGAGGAATTTTTCAAAAAGAAAAAAAGAAGAAAGAGGCACTCTGTGGTTGTTTGGGGAATTCTCCACAGCAGCCACCTGCCTCCTGCACTCCTACCCCCGTGGTCCCCAGTTAGCGTACACCTGATCCACTAAGGGAGGTCCTCTTGTGCCTGTGCCCACACCTACACCCGAAGAGCCAGGGACGGTGCACACCTGGTTTGGCCTGGTGGAGCCTGCCTGCTCTCACTCCAGAAGCACTGGGATGGTGCGCACCCAGTTGGAGGTCTGCAGCTGCCTGTCAGTGGTCACACCAGAGTCACCAGGGATGGAGCATTTCCCATGTGGCCCCTGCACCCAGAGTCCTGCAGAGCCAACTGGCTCTCTAGGAGGAAGGTGGAAAAGCCCCCCAGAGGGAAGCTGCAGTCCCCAGAAATATTTGACTCAGTGGGGGCTGAACAACCCTGAAGGGATGCTGAGAGTCCCTAGCATTTAGGACAGCAAAGAGCAAGAACATGGTGTGTGAGTTGCCCCTAATTGGTGCACCTCAAGGACAGTGCAACTGGTGTATTGAAGGCCTGATCTGGGTGCAGAAGGGCACTGAAGAACTGGGCTGGAGGCAGCTCAGGAAGAGAGAAAAGTGAAACCAATCCCTCCTTAGCCTGATGCAACCAGGATGACCAGCAGCAGAACTGGCCTGACAGGTTTAAAGCCAGCAGAAAGCTTTTTTTTTTTTACTTCCCTCTTCCTTTGTGTTCTTCTTTCTTTCTTTTTTTAATTCCTTCTTCCTTCCATTTCTTTTTTATTCCTTCTTTTTAAAATTTTT
>PVIA01015500.1:0-22498 GCA_004024845.1 Tonatia bakeri | reverse complement strand
TTTTTTTTTGTTTCCTAAAGAGTTTATAACTCAGGTAGGCAATGTTTCGTCTGTCTCCCACGTGTTGTAAATCCTAGGAAGGCTTCAGTTTCTCCCCGTCCACAGGTTCTTGCAAGAACGATGAATTTCCCTCAACACGCCAGGACTAGTGTTGGAAATGCAAACAGCCCCGGCCACGGGGATTCAGCGGGTTGGAGCGTCGTCCCGCACATCCAAAGGTCGCCAGTTTGATCCCCGATCAGGGCACAAGCCTAGGCTGGAGGTTCGACCCCTGCTATTTCTCTCTCTCTCTCTCTCTGCCGCTCTTTGTAAAGTCAATACACGTATTCCCCGGTGAGGATAAAACACATAAAAACAGAATTAAGGCATCGTGTAGAAAGTTCCATGGGATTTTGTAAGCTTTGCCGAGCCAAATGCCTGAATGTGCCGTTACCAGGCAAAAGGCGGAACATCCCGTTCTGATTGTAGCCGTGGGACGGAATGAGGGTCCCCGGTGCAACCTTGGGCCCACGCCGCGCCAACACCCGTGGGCGCGGTAGCAGAGACGAGACGGCCGATATCTCCCCAGAAAGTTGGGAAAATGAGGCACACAGCACAAAAATCGCTTCTAAGTGGCTGCACGCCGGAAACGTGGCCGATTCCACGTCAGTCAGCCTCTCAGCAAGGAATCGGCCTGGGGCAGCAAGCCCTCGCGGGATCTCTGGGAACAAGGAGGCGGAGGCAGCCGAGCGGGGGGCACACAGCCACTGTCGACATCAACCCTCTTTGTTCCTTGGGTAAGTCATTTTAAAAAAATTTTTCATTGTTCCACGACGGGTGACATTTAATATTATTTTATATCAGTTTCAGGTGTACAGCATAGTAATTAGACATCTATATACCTTCCAGAATGTTCCTCCCCGATATTTCTTTCCAGTACCCACCTGGCCCCAGACAGAGTTATTACAATATTCCTTTTTTAAAAGATTTTATTTATTTATTTTTTAGAGAGAAGGGAAGGAAAGGAGAAAGAGAGGGAGAGAAACATCCATGTGTGGTTGCCTCTCGAGCACCCCCTACTGGGGACCTGGCTGCAACCCAGGCACGTGCCCTGACTGGGGATCGAACCGGCAACCCTTTGGTTCGCAGGCCTGCACTCAGTCCACTGAGCCACACCAGCCAGGGCATTTACTATAATATTCTTGAGTCTATTCCCAGGGCTGGACTTGACATCCCGGTGACCCTTCTGTAACTGCCAGTCCGTAATTTCTCCGTCCTTTCACCTTTTCTTCACTAGCCGCCTCCCCCAAACCCCCACCCCTCTGGCACCCTTCAGTCTGTCCTCTGTGTCCACAAGTCTGTCTGTATTTTATCTCCTTATGCTTGTTGGTCATTAGATCCCACCAGTCAGCGAAATCATACGGTATTTGTCTCTCCCTGTCGGTCTGACTCATATCACTGAGCGCCCTACCCGCTGGGTCCGTCCGCATCACGAGCCCTCTCTGTGGCTGAGGCATGCTGCTTCTGTGCACACGGATGCACCATTTCTTCCCTCCCCACTCTCCTGTTGACGGGCACTTGGGCTGCTTCCCGCTTTGGGCGTCTGTCAGCAACACCGCTATGAACCCAGGCGCTGGGGCTCCCCATGGCGACCAAAGCCACGAATTTGCTCGCCCGACTCTCGACGCAGACAGAAGCCCCGTCACGTGGAGGACCAGTCAAGGACAGATGATGATGGGTGACCCAAACCTCGGGGGGGGGGTGTTAAAAATAAACATGACAATAAAGGAGCATGGTGGGTCGCAAGTGTTGAGATTTCTGGCACGTGGGTGGTTTTGGGGTGGGCGGTGCCTAGCGTGTGGCCTCGGGCCCCCTTTGCAGGCCCCGGAGACCTGGGCTGTGTGTATCCTTGGACAACGGGGACGCCAGAGGGACCGTGTGGAGCGCCAGCCTCGTTGTCTTGGCTTTCTTCTTCCCCTCACGCTGCCGTATCGTAGTGACCCGAGTGCCTCACCTCCCCGGGATGCCCACCTGCTTTTGGTGCCAGAAGATGCTGGCCTCTCGGAGAACTTGCGAAGGGCTCATGGGGGGATGTGCCCCCCGCCCCATGCACAGGTCCCGTGGTGGCAGATACCACACCCTTCTCTCCAGACCCATTGGGCTAGCCCGGGTCTGGGTCTCCCCCAGACCCGCATCCGGGAAATGCCCTTGAGTCTTCAGCAAAGTCACAGAGCTGACACCCCTGTCCCGGCTCCTGCTCCTCTAGGTCGGAGGGACGCTGACGTCTGAGGTCCTCGGTATCTCCTTGCCCTACCCCTCACGCCCAGAGCTGTCGCCATTCCCAGCAGCCCGGCCACAGGACAGCCCCAGGGGCCCCGACAGCCCGAGACCTCTCCTGGGGGGACCAGGCGTCAACGTAACCTTCCACAAAACAGAACCCACCCGGGGGCCCATGGGATGAGTAAGTGCCATCCTCTGAAAATTGGGAGATGAGCTGTACTCAGGAAAACGTTCTCTTGCTAAACCGTGGGAGGGTTTTAAGGCAGACTGGCCTTTTCTTTTTTTTCTTTTTCTTTTCCCCTTTTTCGTTAACAGAAGGAAATACACAAGCAGGAAGCCGCTTCCAGGATGTCAAAATATTTTCGTGGCTTCCCTGTGAGCAACAGAACCTTTAAAAAATGTTCTACGGAGCGCCTCGCTGCGCTGTGGGGGTGACGTGCCAGGGTTTATTGCCAACGACATGCACTTGGCTGTGCCTCCGGCATCCAGGAGGAAACGTCTCCGTCTCCGTCTCTGTCCCGGTCTCCGTCTCCTCGCCCAAAATCCGTCAGGAACGGGAGGGGCGGGCCGGCGCCCGGCTTGAGGGAGAGTGTCAGAAGACAGACAAACGCGTCTGGAGTGGTCCTTGATCTTCCTCAACACACGGCCTTTCCAAACGCCGAGGTTTAAACGCACAAAAACCCGGGGCAGAGACAGAGTCTGGACCCGCAGCTTTCGCCGGAGGGCAGAGACGTGGGGAGACTGCCGATCGGGCAGTCTGGTCTGTGCTGTAAATCAGCCTCCATCTGTGTCCGTGAAAATGGTCAGGGCTGGAAGTAAGGTGAATAATTTATTGGTGTAATTAAAAAGAAAAAAAAAACTCAGGGTCTTTCCACACAGGCCTCACAGACCAAGCTCCGCTCACGAGCCCACTCACGGGAAGGGAAATATCGTGAGGGGGAGGGAAGCTTATTTATTACACACCCGGAGCATCCAGCCACAGGATTTACGCCCTCCCTCCGTCAGCGCCCTGGTTTGTAAAGAGCAGTGCCGTGTCTCTCCTTCAAGGTTGAACAGCAATTCCGTTCAAGTGACGTATTGATTTGATTTGCTTTTATTCCCCTGCAGGCCTCTGCCCAATTCCAATTTTGTCCCAGCCGTAAAACTGCCAGTGGCTTTTTTAAACATCACGTTTCTTGGGGCGACCTTGGGTCAGGGGACCCTACGGGTGGGAAGAGCCCATCGGCACGAGACGTCTTCTGGATTTTGGCTGCAAAGTATTCCATCACGTCTGCATGTATGGACCAAATCTTCTTTATTCGGCTGTCCAGCAAGGTCGCTTGGGCTGCTGCCACGTCTTGTCTGTACCCCCACACAAAAATTAACTCAAAACAGATCAAACACCTAAAGAGCCAGGCATTTTAAAACCAGGATGGACTCTGGCCACTGGGGCCACTCTGGGGAGTGGGAGACGTGAACACCGGTGGTCTCCGCCACGCAGTCTACAGGTTGTGTGGTGGGGGCTGGAGCTCACAGGGACCCTGGCCCGGGGTGAGGGTGGGTGCAGGGGACGCAGGCAGGTGCAGGTGAGCAGAGGTTGGTTTAATGCTCTCGGAGCACAGAGGACTTCACGCTTTCCTCGGTTCTCCAAGGAGGAAGAAGCCGCTTCCACCAGGCACAGGGGCTCATGCCCTCCCCTGAGCCCAGGGCTCCGGGGTCTGTCTGTGCAAAACCCATTCCGACCACAAACACGGACAAGACCCAGGGGGCTCTGGGAGGGGCCCCGATCCCAGCGCTGGGGGGGCGGGGGAGCTCTGTCTTCTAGCGCAGGTCTTAGCCCATAGAACATTGGCCTCGATGGGCCCCTACCTCCATGGGAAAGAATTAAAATTCTATTTTATCCTCTCTTTGCATAACAATGAATATCATTCCACCCGAGTTCTACTCATAGCTTCTTTTCTTTTCAGTTTGAAAGAGACGGGAGGACGTTTCTGGCCGCCCCCCAAAGGTCACACAGCCTCGGCCCTGTTCCTCTGGGACTGATGGATGAGCTGGCCCCCAGGGGAAAACATTTTGAGGGGAGCCCACGGCATGCACACCCAGTGTGGAGAGTCGAGGGACATCAAAGACAGCAGCACAAGTGAAGTCACACGGACCCGGACGGAAACTTTCTGGAGACAAACTTTAATGCCTGTTCACCTTGATGCTCACCCCCCGACCAGCTCCAGCTGGTGCCCGGTCTCAGTACCAGGCCGTGTTGTGGTCCGTGCCCCTTCTATCCACCGTCCATCACCCGGCCCCAGCCCACATTCTCCCAACACTCTTCCAACTGCCACCTTGACCTTGGACCAGCTTCTATCTGCACCGCTGCTCCCCAGCCTCTCCACATGTTCTCGGCAGGTGCTGTGCTATTTTAACAGCACAGGCAGCAATTTGGCTTCCAAAGAAGGGTCAGAGTTTCATCCCTGCTTCTGGAGTGGAACCTCCTGGCATTTCCCCAGTGACACGAAGCTCTTGATTGTCTGCGGGGGGTACCCTGGCAGCTTTGGCTCCTGGGGTCCTGCAGGGTCGGGGGTTGGTGACGGCCCAAACACCGGCCGTGTGACGGACGAAAGGGTCTGAGGTTTGGAGGGATGCCCGGCTGACTCCCAGGGTGAAGAGGGAAGGCTGGAGGCCAACACAGACCAACCCCAAGGGCTGTGGACCACTCAGTTATTGTTCCACGTGCTGGCACCCCAATAATGCTCTGAACGTGGAAGCCTTGGTGGCCCCCCCCAGTTGGCACTGCTGTGTGCCTATTGACTTACACCAATGATGACCACGAGGAATAGGACCGTCCGAGGCACACACCAGCTCCACGTACGGGACCCTGTCCGACTCTGTCCTATGCGTTCCTCCCTTTCAACATACTTTGCACGTAAATCTGTGCTAAAATGGTAATCCTAAGTCTCTCTTGAGTTCTGTGAGTCCTTCTGGAGAATCAGGAAACGAGAGGGTTGTTTGGGGTTCCCGTAGTGACCTTGCACTTGGTGCCTGAATTGAGGGTGGCTCTGTGGGGACCACTCCCTCTGAGTCTGTAGTTTGGGGGACCCACGTGGGCCTCCCTCCCCAGTTCTTGGTGGTGCCCCACTCTGCTTCCTGGATAAGCAGCCTAAGAAGGGAACAATTGGGTGTAGTGTGGACCCAGCTCACTAGGATGAGCCCATAATCTCAGACAAAGATTCGACCTTTCTTCCTCTTCTCCGTTGTCCTACCCTGAAGGTGGGGGCAAGTTCCCCACCCAATCTGTGTTCCCTCTCCCCAAATCATGTTGATGAGCAGCCCCCACTACCCCAAGCACTCACCCCAGCTTGCAGCAGGCCTCACTTTGGGGAAGCCTGCTTTGGTGCATCTGGAGAAGGAGTTTTGAAAAGGGAAATCGTCGTGGTGGAAATTGCCCCACGGAAAGGGGGGACCGTCTGGGAAGCACCCACCACATCCATCCCCAGAGCCCCCTCCATCCTTGGGCCGCCCCAAGTGGTGAGAACTCGAAACAGACATTCACAAAAAAACGATCCCCGCGTTCCCTCCGGCGACCCGCGGGGAGGCCGGTGGAGGAGAAAGTGGGGCACACGCTATATATAAACGCGTCAACAATGAGCAACGGTGTGTGACTTGGCCGGCTCGGGAAAAACACCTTCACTCTCAGCCAAGTGTCTGAGGCCCCCTGGGGGCGGGGGCGGGGGCGGGGGAGGGGCCGGCTGCGGCCGGAGTTTTCAAGGAGAGCGCAACCCCCGGGTGGTGCGAGGCTTGGGCGGAGGGGTGGTGAGACTGCATCTGATTTGCACGGACACGAGCACCCTGCTCCAAGGATGGCCGAACTCGTCTGCGAAACAGGCACAGACGTCCTCTAGGCATGAGTGTGCATTTCTGCACCTGTGTGTGTGAATGGTGCTGTTTGGCCACTTGGGGAGCGAGCAGGGAAGGCAGAGATGCGATACGTGTTTTACAGGCCTTTCATCACGATCGCGTGCAACTGTGATCCAGTCCATAGCGTGTCAACGCAAGTGATGGAGAGCAGGCCGTTCCAGCCGCTTTTCAGGGTGGCCTCCAGGGACGTTAATTACTCTCCAGCTGCCATGCCGCCACCAGCACATCTGTTTCCCCAGTATTTTTCAGCGAGCGGTCCAGAGGGGACACGCTGGCTTCCTAAAGACGAATTCGCACAGAGTCTTGGGGGAAGGGATGCCACCGGACCTTTCTGAAGATGACCAACATCCTCCGAGTCCTCGGAAGGCCTGTGCATTTGGGAGCCAGTGGGCTGTGCTTGGCTCACGGTTGTCCTGGGCTAGGTCTGGCACTCAGGCAGACTTGATGAATGAGTGAATGAATGAATGAGTGAATGAGTGAGTGAATGAGTGGATGAATGAGTGAATGATTACACAAACAAGTGAATGAATGAGTGAATGGCACAAAATGAGTGAGCGAATGAGTGAGTGGATGAGTAGGTGAATGAGTGAATGATTACGTGAATGAGTGAGTGAATGAATGAATGAGTGAATGAGTGAGAGAAAATGAGTGAGTGAACGAATGAGTGAGTGAACGAATGAGTGAGTGAACGAATGAGTGAGTGAACGAATGAGTGAGTGAATGAATGAGTGAATGGGTAAGTGAATGAGTGAGTGAACGAATGAGTGAGTGAGTGAATGAGTGAGTGGATGAATGAGTGAACAAATGAGTGGATGAATAAGTGGATGAATGAATGAGGGAATGAATGAGTGAACGAATGCATGAGTGAGTGAGTGAGTGACTGAGTGAATGAATGAATGAAAATTTAAAACCAGCAGTAATCCTCCGCATCACGGATCCCGGCATTCGAAGCATCCGTGGCTCAAAAGGACGTCTGTCATCCATACGTTGTATTTTAACGTTATTTTACATAGCCTCAGCTGACGCTGCCCGTCTGTTCTATGGCACACCAGGGAAGGATTCACCCGCTAATCCTCGCCGGGGACCTGGGAGGTTCTCCACACGTACCTGGCCTTCCCCACCTGTGTGCATCTCGGAACAACCTGGGAAGGGGGACCCACACCGGCTGCAAGTCATCTCCTCAATTTCCTGACAGTCGTTGTGTAGATATTTTAAATACATTTTTTATTTTCCAGTGACAGTTGACGTTCAATATGATATCCGTTTCGAGGTGACAGCACAGCGATTAGGCGGATAACATGACCCCCTGCTACGTCCAGTCCCCACCTGGCACTAGACAGACTGACTGTCATTTTGGGGACCACACTCCCGAGCTTGGACTTGACACCCCAGTCACCACTCTGCAAACATGAATCTATGCTTCTCATTCCCCTCATCTTCCCCACCCAGCCCCCCGACTCCCCGCTGTTTGGTGAACCTCAGTCTGCCCTTTCTACCTACGAGACTGTTTCTGCTTTCTTTGTTTCCTCCTATTATTCTCAGATTCCACAGACAAGGGGAGTTACACAGGATGTGTCTTTCCCTCAGCTATTTCACGGAGCACGACACCCTGCGGACTCATCGCGCCTCTCCAAACGGTAACGCGAGGTTGATTTTTACGGCTGCTGTCGTGTACCATCGATCGGCCGGTAAAGAGCTTCCCCGACAAGGAAACCCTGGAGGGGTTCATCACCACCAAACCGGCGTTAAAGGGACTCCTTTAAGAAAAAGAAGGCAGCGTAAGAAATATCAACGATTACGTGGAAATAACTACTTGTCTGTCAACAATGACTTAAGTGGAAATGGAGTGAATGCTATCATCCTTATAAATTTTTAGGGAAGAATATGGCTTCAGAGGACTTAAAAAAATACAACGTGCCCTGATTCGTGTGGCTCAGTAGACTGAGCGCCGGCCTGCAAACCAAAGGGTCGTAGGTTCGATTCCCAGTCAGGGCACATGCCTGGGTTGCAGGCCAGGTCCCCAGTAGGGGGCGCTCCAGAGGCAACCACACATGAATGTTTCTCTCCTCTCTCTCGCTCCCTTCCCCTCTCTCTAAAAACAAATAAATAAAATCTTAACAAAAAAAATACAGTATCTCCCAAACAGCAAGTGTGTCCAGCCTTTCTACAGTTCTGCGAAATACCAAATTTTGCCACGTATCACGTGCACCCACGTTTACGCGTGCACTATCCTCAGGGCGATTACATGGTATGTCATCATTACACTCACGTATGATGCGCACCCTTGATTTTTCCCTCAAAAATTTGGGCAAAAAAATAAAAAAAGGTATGCATTGTCCACGGCAAAATACGGGGAGTCAGGAAAACGGAGCTTGGTGCCACCTGGATCCCTCACACTTGACAGAGGATCACCTGGTTCCTGTGACTTTATCAGGGACACCGACCTGGTGGCCATGCCCCCGAGGCTCCTGGGCAAGCTGGCCTGAGTCCAGACCAGGCGGAGCAGCACTGAGAACAAGCAGAGCAAGCAGAGGACAGAAGCTGGGGTCCCTGGATGAGGACAGTGGAGACGTGTGCTGTTGTTGCTCATGACCTGCCTGTCTGCAGGCCTCGAGTATGAAGCTGGCATTGGACGCACATGAGTTGGAGCTGGAGGTGGTCCGGAGAGTTCCGGGCCGCAAGCAAACAAACCACCACTCTGCTGGGGCCATGCCGTGTGCCGGGGAAGCAACTGCAGAGCGTGGCCAGCCTTCCCCGAGGTCCTGGGGGCGGGAAACGCCGGCCAAGGGCGTGCTGACCGAGGAGAATTCGCCGGCACCGTGCCCCTTCACAGCCTGCCCTGGTCTGTTTCCTGAAGAGCCGGAGGCAGAGGGGACACGGCCACCAGAACCCTGTCCCCACACGCCCTCCTATTCCTCCTTCCGATTCCGGGCACCGTGATTGCACGGAGAAATGAATTCTGGGCTTCTCCAGTCCTAGGAATGTATTTGAACAGGGGCTTCTGAGACCCCCCTCGGGTTCCACGCCGCCTGGGTGGGTACAGACAACTCTGTCTATCTGGGTGCTCCTGGTGATCAGATTCACCACAGGACAGACAGACACAAGGACCTGTGGAAGGTGCCCACCCAGCAGAGGGCCTACTCCGGCCTGGTGGTCTCTCAAGACTAGCTCTCCGTGGACCCCCGCCCATATCTCCACCCTCCTGCACCGCAGTTCTTAGAAGTAAAAGGCTGACAACCCCCAGGGAAGTGAGTGGGGGTTTACGATAGCAAGAGGGTGTAACATTCCTGGACGGATCCTAACAAGGGCTTTATCACCACGTCCCAAAATAAGGCCGTCTTCACTCATTCGAGCTGGGGATATCACGGATGCTGCCAAAGGCACAGTCCAAGCAGAGAGGGCATGGGGTTGGGGCGGGGGTCGGGAAACCTTATTATCTGACCCTTCCGGGGTGGTTAGAATTTCTGCACAGGAAATGCATCGCAGGTCACCGCCGTGCGCATGGGTTGAGGATGGTGTGGAAGATCGCACACTGCGACCCAGCGGAAATGACACCGGCTTGTGCCTTGTCCTGTCACTCCACAGAGGTCAGGGACCTGGGCAGGGCTGTTGCTGCAGAGATACGCCCGGTGGGCGAGCTAAAGGTGGGAGGGGCCCACTACCTAAGCTTCGCGTCATACGGTCGGTGAACCATTCGGTTCAATGTCACGCGGTAGACAGCACCCTGTGGCCACAGCGGGAAGGGGAGGTGGTCAGGTTCCAGATGCCGGACGCAGGGGACACCTGCCCGGAGCAGAGAGAGCCCAGGAGCGAAGGCCCAGCGAGGACCTCAGCGCTACAGCCTCCCAGGGCCTGATTCCGCCGCCCACCTGTATGAGCCTAGCAACTGCCAGTCCAGACCCGCCCCTGTGGGTGGGTGGGCGGGCCTCCTGTTTTTGATCCTGGGAGACCTCGGGCGAGCAGCAGACTCGGGGGTGGGGAACGGACTGTGCCAGCTTCTCACCCACGCGACCGTGAGGTCACACACTCGGATTTCTGGGAGCTGCTCTGGGGTGGGGGGGTGACTTATTTCAGGTGCACTCGGAGGGAAGTATTGGGTTTGACAGACTGGAGACATCCCATGGGGGGTCTTTCCGGCCGCTGCTGGGGGTCCGCAACCATCGCTCCAAGCACCTGGTGGAGCCCTCAGGTCTCAGCCCCCAATGCTCGGCTCCGGCAAGCCCACATTAAAAGTGGCGGAGTTGGGGGCAGGAAGAAAGGAGGGGGGCACTCGGGTCCCCCCACCCTACATTCAACCTGGCTTTGTTCAGTCTCTGCGCACCATGGGGCCTGTGCGCCTTTCCTTAGGACAAACCAAAAATTCCACCTCTCCTGCGGGGAAGGGGCACGGGGGTCAGGACAGGGGCGGGCCCTCGCGCTCCGTGGTGGAGACCGGGTTCTAGGTTCCGATTCTGACGCCCTGGGCGACAACTTTCCATCTGACACTCGGGGGCCTCTTGTGGTAAACCCTTTAGGGTGGCGAGTCACGGGGGCTTTCTGTGATGTCCCCTGATGCTCTTGGCCGGACGCACTGAGCAAGTATGACACACCTGGGCATACCTGGCCAAACAGAGCAGCCCGATCCCCAGGTCTGATGGGGAATTATGGGGGCGCTTGTCTGGCCTCAGTTTTCTCATCTGCAGGACGCAGAGTTGCAAGGACAAAGGGCGCGTCCTAAGCCGGCCTGGGGGTGCGCCCGCAGGGGTGAACCCTTGAGTCTTAGTCCCCCACGGGAGCCCAGTCCAGGCGGCCCCAGTGGCGTGCAGCCTGTGTGCTCGGCAGCGCCTCCTAGAGCTGAGCTAGGATTTCAGTCCCAGGCGGGCCAAGTGGGGTCACTTCTTAATGGGGGACCCGGGTGGGCCGTGGAGGGGGGCGTCCTGGCTTCTGGCGGCGGCAGAGGGCCTGGGGGTCATCGGTCCTGGGTCGTGGCAGGGGTCAGGGGTCCCGGCCCGGTGTGTATGAAGGGTGCGGGCCTGCAGTCCAGTGGGTGTTAGAATTGGGGGGCAGGGGGGCGCTGGATGGAGGTCTGGGTTGCGGCAGGTATGAGGTCCTTGTGGGGGCTGCAGGTACCAGGCTGAGGGACTGCTAGGTGTCCCGGTGGGGCTCTGGGTGGCGGGCTGGGTAGGGCTGGCGGTCCCCAGCAGGGGTGTGGTGGGGGTCCAGGCGGAACGGTGGGGACGTGCGCAGTCGGGGTCCTTACCTGACCTGGATGGGGTGTGTGGTTCCAGGACCCTGTAGGGGTCCCCGTGGGAGCCCCCACGGGAGTGGTTCTCTAGTCCCCATAGGGGTCCAAGTGAGGGTCCCGGCAGCCGAATGAGGATTTGGGTGGGGGGCCGTGATCAGGGCGGGGGTAAGGTCTGTGATCCATGAAGGGTCCTTGGCCTGGTGGGGAGGCCCCGTGGTTCACGCGGGGTTCCTGGCAGGGGACACAAGGCTGAGCCGCTTTTCCAGGGGAGGGAAGGGGCGGAGCGGGCGCGGGGCGGTGCCCGGCGGGGCGGGGCGGGGGCGGTGCCGGGCGGGGCGGGGCTCCGCTGTCCTCCAGTCCATCCCTGCAGCCGCGTCCTGGGCGGGCGTCGCGGAAGCGGTGGCAGGGCAGCCATGTCGCCTTTGTCTGCGGCGCGGGCGGCCCTGCGCGTCTACGCGATGGGCGCAGCGGTGATCCTGGCGCAGCTGCTGCGCCGCTGCCTCGGGGGCTTCGCGGAGCCAGGTCAGCGGCGGAGGCGCGCTCCGGGCGGGCAGCAGAGGGCGGGCCTGGCGGCGACAGGGGGTGCTTTGGCGACGGCGGCGACAGCGGGCCCGGGGCGCGCTCCCGGCCCCCGCGTGACCTTGACTCTGCGGCGCGCCGGGAAGGAGGGGCAGGGCTGGGCGCCCGGGGGGGTGGGGGTCGTGCGCTCTGTTCCGCCGCCCGGCGCGCCGTGGGCCGCGGTCTCACCCGGGGAAGGCCCCCTCCTCTGGGTAGTAGGCGGGTCCCGGGGTTAGGGGGGGTGTCCCAGACCTCCCGCGGCTTTTCCCCCCTCCGGGGGTCGGGCCGTGACCGCGCCCCGCCCCCAGGCCGGGGTCTCGTAGGACGCGGCTGGCGCGCTAGGGCCGCGGCCCGGGCTTCTGCGGCGCTGGGAGCCGTTGAGGTCTGCGAGGGAGGGCACTTCCGTTCGGGGGCAACTTTGTCTGTGTGTGGTTGGAGACGCACGGGGCCACCCCCGTGCAACTTCGCGTTCAGGCCGCTGAAGGGCCGAGGGACCTCCCGCCTGCCCGTGGGCCGGTGCCCAGAATCGGCCGTTCGTGGCACGTTTGGGAGCTAAAACCCAGAAACCTGGCGCTGCTGGGCCGGGAGCAATCCTGTCGGCTCACGGACATGGTCCTTTGAGGGGAAACACAACTGTTTTTCGGAAGCACGGTCTGGAGTGGGAATGACACCGTGTGTGGCTTTGCAGCTAAATCTGCCCCTTGTCCAGCCTGGCCTGTGGACCGAGCTCTCGCTTCCGGCGCCACTTCTGCTTTGCCGTGACCCCCCCAGGGCCTGCTGGCTTCTGGAAGACGGTCCGAAGGATGGGGGTGAAGCAAGGCCAGGGGCGTGTAGGATTGTGAAAATGCTGTCCAGCCCGCCTCGCCACACCGCCGCTCAGAAGCGAAGGAAATACCGTTCAGGGCCGTGGGGAGTGCGCACTGTGCGGGCCCACATTTGTGAGGGGGAAGTAAGGATGTGCGTTATTATACTCGGGTAGTACTGATTCCGGAACCATACCCGTGTGTCAAATACTACCCTGCAATACGATCCTTTGTTTTGTTTCTAAATACAAGTCCATAAAAAAAAAACTGAATTACAAAATCACAGCAAAAGATTTTTTTTTTTTTGCCTTGAAAGCTCAGGCCAAAAAACGTGGGTGCACGTTATGCACGGCAAAATACGGCTCTGCACAAGGCACCCCAGCCTCCCCACCTGCCCCCAGGCAGACGAATCTTTCCTGGGACAGGGGCAAAGCTGTGGGCCTTGCCAGGCCCTGGCTGCTGCTGTTTCTTTTAAACCCACTGAGGGTGATTCCAACTGAACGGTCAGTAAGAAAGCAGCGTCTCCCTGAGGCTTGGGGACTGGGAGCGGAACATGCCTCTTCTTTCATTGAAAAACAGAATGATTTCTGCTGAGGTGACCCTGGTTCACAGTGTCAGCTTCACGGGGGCACTGTTATGATTTGATCATGTGTCTACCATCTTGCGTGCACGCCACCTAAACATGAGTCTGTGCCTTTGACCACCCGTGTCACCCCCTTTATCCGATTTCTTCCCCCCCCCGAACTCCTTCCCCGCTGGTCCCCAACGTTCTCTTGTCCCTAGTGACACCTGGCCCTCCTGCCTCTCTCTTCAATCTGGACTCACCTGTAAACTGTGGATCGGCGTGCAAAGGCCCCCCAAACCTCGGAGCCCAGTGGGTTCTGTGCCTGTACTTCTGCACGGGCCCTGCTCACCTGCCTGTCAGCCCGATCTGTGCCCACAGAAAGCAGAGAGTTACGTGGGGAATGCCATTTAAACCTGCACCCCAGGAGCACGCACCGGCACGCTTATCTCGACTACGTGTTTGGGGCACACGGAAACGGAGGACTTTGGTGTTCCTTCCCCATGCTGAGTTAAAAAATATATATATATATAAAGTGTTACGCCCTGGCTGGCATAGCTCAGTGGATTGAGCATGGGCTGCGAACCAAAGCATCGCAGGTTCGATTCCCAGTCAGGGCACATGCCTGGGTTGCAGGCCATGTCCCCCAGCAACCGCACATTGATGTTTCTCTCTCTCTCTCTCTTTCTCCCTCCCTTCCCTCTCTAAAGATAAATAAATGAAATATCTTAAAAATGTGTTAAAAGATAAATCCTAGTCTGGCAAGGGACTCTGTATCTGTGGCACCAGAAGAGGGTCGTTTCAGATAAGAGACAAATGTCACTCGTTCATTCTGGGCAGGCCTGGGCCTGTCTCTGGCTTCAACATAATTTTAGACGCTGGATGGCGGGTGGCTTTTCTGTTGCTCCGCGGGTGGCTGGCCTGCCACCAGGCCTCTCCTGTGTGCCTTTTCGCCTCTTTCTGGCCCACACTGTGGGGGTGGGGGGAGCCTTTGAACTTTGCTCTGGACTTGGCGCGGACCCAAGAGGCCCAGTTGCACATTTTGGCTTTCTCTCAGACGTCGGAAATAGAGGGCGGTCTGCTGTGGTTGATGAAAGGAGGTTAGGTTGCGTGTGGCGGGCACCGACGCATGGGTCCACTTAGATTGTACGGCGGAGAGGCCGGGGCCCTGGGTCCTCACTGCCCACTGTCCTCGAAACATGTTTTCTGGAACCCAGATCACCACGGAGCTCACCTCTTGAAGGCCGTCCCGCCTGCACGGAAAAAATGTGCAAACACATGAAAGAATCCCTCTAAAGGCGTTTCATTTCCAAAGTCTGTGTGGGGTGCGGGCTGCATCCCCACGCGCAGACACGGCGGTGAGCCCCCTCTGGATTGCCCTTTATTTTCGTAAGCAGCAGCCATGTCTTTTACTCGGACACTGATCTGAAACCTGTGGGTCATGGTCGCCGTGTCCGAGGAACAGAGAGCTTTTTGTGAGGAGTTCCGTTTCTCTGATGCATGTGTGAGCGTTGACAAGGGGACAGATTGGACAAGACACGTGTCACTATCTGGTTCACCCACGGCCGAGAACTTTCCTTAAACATCCTTTTGTGAGTAGGGAAGCTGAGCCTGCCCTGCGTACTGGGCTGGGCGGCACGGTCCAGCCCATAATATGCCCGGCCAGCCCCACGGACGATGCTGTTTGTGGGTACCCTGCTTTTCCAAGAGCAGAGTTTTGAAAAACCTACACAGAGAACGTTAATTCTTGTTGGTGCTGTGTACCTGGGAGCAGGTGTGGCCTCTGGGTGCAGGAAAGTGAGTTTTCAAACGTTACGACCTCAGGACCCCCGAAGACCTCTTGCGTTATTTTTGGAGACCTGCCTGCCAGGATTGGGAATGAAACGTAGACATTTCAAACTCCATTCAGAATGCGCGAAAATGTTATCTGAACTAACCACCCCAGGCCACGTGCATGCTGTCGTCACCAGGTGACTCTGTTCAGCTGTGGATTCATTCTTCTGGCCCCAGTGAAGGGAAAACTCGGCTGCTGTGACAGCCGTGACAGAAGGCAGGACCTCGTTGGCCCGCTGGGCAGGTTTCAGGGACAAGCCCACGGACACGCTCGCTTGGACCACCCTGTGGGAAGGGTCCGGTGGGACGGTGCTCTGGAGGAACCTTTGTCTGCGCCCTGATGGTGTAAGGACGGTGGTGCTGGCTGGGCCTTGTCCGATCTTCCTGGGGTGGTTGTGATGGGGCCACACACATTCACCCTCCCCCATCCTGGAGACCAGGGGTCTCGGGGCTGTGCTCCCTCCACAGGGTCCAGGGAGGGTTCTTCCCCCCTTTCCAGTTCTGGGGACTCCAGGCGCCCCTGGGCTGGTGGCCACGTCCCTCCTGTATCTGCCCCCATCTCCACTTGGCTTCTTTTCTGGGTCTGTGTCTCCTCTTCTGTCCCTTCTCAGGACACTGTCACTGGACGCAGGGCCACCCGGACCCAGGACGCCCTCCTCTCAGATCCTCCACTCATCCCACCTGCAAACACCCCGTTTCCAGATAAGGTCCCATTCCAGGTTGTCCGAGGACTGGGATTTTGGGGCACTCTCTGGTTCCCTGCCCTCTCCCCACCCCACTGCTTACCAACCTTTGTCCCTGAACTGATTCCCAGCATTCAGGAAATACCTGGTCGGGGCAGGTTGTTATTTAACGACAAGGGGTAGGAAAGGGTGCACACAGAACACGCACCGTGTACCCAAACTCAGCTGCCCTTTGAGGCGTCCCTGCCCTGCCGGGGGCCTAAAAGAGTTAGGGGTGTGTGCATGAGCAATGAAGGGAACCCCGGGGCCTGGCTCGTGGTAGGGCAATTGTGGCTTTCTGTGCTCGGATGAGACTGCCCGCCCTGGACATTTTGAGACATTCCAGGATCAAGAAATCCATTCTTGTCCCAGTTGGCTTACCCATCCACCCCATCCAAACGGCACCTTTCCAAACAGAACATTGGCAAAGACTCAGCCCTGGCTGCTGTGGCTTCCTGGACTGAACACCGGCCTGGGAACCGAAGGGTCCCCAGTTCGATTCCCAGTCAGGGCACATGCCTGGGTTGTGGGCCAGGTCCCCGGTAGGGGGCGCGCGAGAGGCAACCACACATCGATGTTTCTCTCCCTCTCTTTCTCCCTTCCCCTCTCACTAAAAATAAATAAATAAAATAAAATAAATTGTTACTGCGTCCTAAGCCAAGTTGATGACCGCTTGGCCCAAATTGCGATCTTGTTTTTTGCTCTTTTTTTTTTTTTGGCGTCTGAGCAGCCTCACGCTGTGAATGACAACGAGGGGCGGGTCTTCTTGGTAAGGCAGGCGCCTGCGAACGCGGTTTCCGTGGAAACGCCCCGCCTGGCCGGTGTGCAGTCAGTGGACCTCGTAGGACCGCGCACGGCAGAGAGGACGGAAGACGTGTATAAGACGCACAAAGACGTTCCAAGAGACGCCTGTTGTCAGGACTGCGCCGTGGCCGCGTCTGTAGGAGCGACCCGGACGGAAGCCCGTGCCCATGCGCCGGACTCTCCCCTTCGCTTTGCCAAAGCCTCGCGCCAAGGAAAGGCGGCCCATGGGGCCCACGGGCCCTGTTTCCGCAAGCAGAGCCCCTTGGGCGCCTGCCCCCCTCTCCGCCACGTGCCTGGGTCCCTTCTCACCGTCTGTTTGTGTTGCTGCTTCTCAGCAGGTGGCCACGCGTGAGAGGCGCCCCCCCTCCCACCCTGCCCCGGGCCTGGACGATGGAGGGGAAGAGCCTGGACAGCTGCCCGCCGGACCTCAAGCTGGTGGCGCACCCGCGCGCCAAGAGCAAAGTGTGGAAGTACTTCGGCTTCGACACCAACGCGGAGGGATGCATCCTGCAGTGGAAGAAGATCTACTGCCGTATCTGCATGGCTCAGATCGCCTACTCCGGCAACACCTCCAACCTGTCCTACCACCTGGAGAAGAACCACCCCGAGGAGTTCTGTGAGTTCGTCAAGAGCAACACGGAGCAGATGCGCGAGGCCTTCGCCACCGCCTTCTCCAAGCTGAAGCCCGAGTCCTCGCAGCTGGCCGCGCAGGACCCGCTGGCCGCCGCCAAGGCCGGCCACAGCCACGAGGCCAAGAGGCCGCAGGAGCTGACGGCCGCCGTGCTCGGCCTCATCTGCGAGGGGCTGTACCCCGCCTCCATCGTGGACGAGCCCACCTTCCGCGTGCTGCTGAAGACGGCCGACCCCTGGTACGAGCTGCCCCCCAGGAAGTTCTTCTGCGGCAAGGCGATCCCTGAGAAGTACGGCGCGGTGCGCGACGCCGTGCGCAAGGAGCTGGCCGACGCGCCCTGGTGCGGCCTGACCACCGACGTGTGGCGGAGCCACAACCAGAACAGGACGTACGTCACGCTGGCCGCCCACTTCCTCGGCGGAGGGCCCCCCCACGGCCTGTGCCCCGGCTCCCGGTGCCTGAAGACTTTCGAGGTGCCCGACGAGAACGCCGCGGAGACTATCACGCGCATCCTGTATGAGGCGTTCATCGAGTGGGGCATCAGCGCCAAGGTGTCCGGGGCCACCACGGACGGGGGCAAGGACGTGGCCAAGGCGTGCTCGCTGCTGGACATCGCCGTGCAGATGCCCTGCCTGGGCCACACCTTCGACGCCGGCATCCGGCGGGCGTTCCAGCTGCCCAAGCTGGGCGCGCTGCTGGCGCGCTGCCGGCGGCTGGTGGACTACTTCCAGCAGTCGCCGGTGGCCAGGTTCATGCTGCACGAGAAGCAGAAGCTGCAGCGCCGGGCGCCCTGCATGCTGGTCAGCGACCGCGTGTCCTGGTGGGGCGGCACGCTGGCCATGCTGCAGCGCCTGCTGGAGCAGCAGTTCGCCATCGCGGGCGTGCTGGTGGAGGACAGCAACAACCACCACCTCATGCTGGAGGCCGCCGAGTGGGCCGCCATCGAGGGGCTGGTGGAGCTGCTGCAGCCCTTCAAGCAGGTGGCCGACATGCTGCGCGCCTCCAAGCACCCCACGGTCAGCATGCTGAAGCCGCTGCTGCACATGCTCCTCAGCACCACCCTCACGGTCAAGGACACCGACTCCAAAGAGACCAGCATGGCCAAGGAGGTCATCGCCAAGGCGCTGGCCGAGACGTACCAGGAGACGCCGGAGATTGACATGTTCCTCAACGTGGCCACCTTCCTGGACCCGCGCTACAAGAAGCTGCCCTTCCTGTCCGCCTTCGAGAGGCAGCAGGTGGAGAACCGGGTGCTGGAGGAGGCCAAGGGCCTCCTGGACAAGGGCAAGGACGGCGCGCCCGGGGCGGCCGACGACAAGGCCTTCGGGCAGCCCGAGGAGCCGCCGGCCAAGAAGCCGGGGCTGCCGTCCACGCCGCCGCCGCCCACCAGCGTCATCAACAGCATGCTGGCCGAGATCTTCTGCCCCACGGGCGGCGTGGAGGACCAGGAGGAGCTGCACGCGCAGCTGCTGGAGGAGCTGAGCAACTTCAAGTCGCAGAAGGTGCTGGGGCTGGGCGAGGACCCGCTGCGCTGGTGGTCGGACCGCCTGGCGCTGTTCCCCGTGCTCCCCAAGGTGCTGCGCAAGTACTGGTGCGTGGCGGCCACGTGCGTCCCGCCCGAGCGCCTCTTCGGCCCCGCGGCCAACGTGGTCAGCGCCAAGAGGAACCGGCTGGCGCCGGCGCACGTGGACGAGCAGGTGTTCCTGTACGAGAACAGCCGCGCGGCGGCGGAGCCGGAGCCCGAGGGCGAGGACGAGGGGGACTGGGGGCTGGACCAGGAGCAGGCGTTCACGTTCGGGGATGCGGTGCACAGCGGCTTCTTCGGGGTCAGGGACGGTGGCTTTGTGTAGCTGGGGGCAGCTCAAGAACGTGGTATCGGGCAGTGGGGGCGGTGCTTGGCTGTACATGCTGCCCCCGGGGATGGCCGTGCGTGCGTGCGCGCACACGGGGAAATCACAACAACAAATCACGAGGGAAATCACGAGGCCAGGGAGGGCTCGAAGGTGGCGCCCACTCGCATCCCAGTGGAAGGGACATCCGCTTCCATAACAGGCGTGCGCATGGTAAAAATGCGGCCCCGCCAAAAGGGGACAGGACGAGGGACTTTGGGGTCCATGATTGCCACACCCGCTCCCCTGACGGCCGTGCCACAGGGTCTGGGGACACCGAGGAAAGTGGCAACTATAGGCAGAAGAGGATGAACCTGTCCCTCCGAGTCCCCTTCTGGGATGACCCAGGGCTCGTTCCGGAGGGAACACGTGCGCGCGCTCCAGGGGGGAACCCTGCGCATCTCGAATGCGCCGGAGAGTTGTGAACCAAACGCGAGATGGCGTTTGCTGTGTGGTAACAGCTGTTCGCAGTGACCAAGTGCGTATTAAAAACCAGAAAAGTGGCGTTCAGTGTGTCATTGGTATTATTGTCATTTCTGCCATTCGTGAGTCTTTCCGGCCCCCTTGGTCCGCACGGTCCTTCTAAGTGTCTTGGCACGTTGGGCCCGAGGTTATTTTAAGTCTGACGCTTAAAAGGTCTGTTTTCCCCAGAATCCCTTTTCTCGGAGATGAGAAAAAGACCCTTTGTACGGAACTCTGCTTTTCAGTAGGAGGAAGCCTAAAAAAAAAAAATTTGTTTTTGAAAAGCAGCTGCCTCTCTTCCAGAGGCAGAGGCCTGTCTTTCCTTCCGGGTGCGTGCACAGGTGGCACCTGACACAGAGAGCTGTGTGGAAGTGACCCATCTCAGCTACCCTCGGTACCCTGCCTGGGGCCCCCCCAGCCACATCACGGAGCTTTAGGGAGGAAATTTCTCTGCCTTGGTGGCCGGCAACACCCCCGGGGCTTGGAGCAGAGCAGAGCTGCGTCTTTCTGTCAGAGGCTGCACTGCATTTAGAAGGACAAGTGTGGAAGGGTGTTGTTAAAGCCGTGAATTCTCCCCGAGGGACGGTGACCACGGCTCATTGCAGACACTCAGCTCCGAGCATTCCCGGGAAGGGGCGTCCGGCTGGGGCCAGGGCCGTGGGGGCTTTGGGACCTGTCCTCTCTCAGCTCCTGGGCTGGGAAAACAAGCCCCAAGCCCCAGCTCCCACCTCCCTGGCGGTTCTCTAGAAACACACACAGCCCCCTTTTAGGAAATGCTCGGCGTCCGGTCACTCGGAATAAAAATGTGTGTCTCTTCCTCTTTAAATTTTATTTTAAAGTTTATTGATTTGAGAGAGAGGGTGAGTGGGAGAGAAACATTGATGGGTTGCCTCCCGTGTATCCCCTGACTGGGGATCAAACTCAGAACCGAGGCACGTGCCCCGACTGGGGATCGAACCTGCAACCTTGTGGTGCACGAGGTGGTGCTCCAACCCACTGAGTCACATTGACCACGGCTTCAGCTTTTTTTTTTTTTTTAATTAAGCAGGTTATAGTATATGGTATCAGCTTAGACTTTATTTTTATTGTTCATTGGTTGGGTGTTTTTTTTTAAGACTTAAAAAGTTTTCTACTTGGAGATAATTGTAGAACCTCATGGGATTGCCTGTGAGCAGGACGGTGGAGAAGGCTTCCATCACTAACACTAACATCTTGCAAAACTGTGGTTACCGCCTCTCACGAAGACACGATACCGAAACCTCACTCAGCTGCCCAGTGCCTCCCCAGACCTGTTGTGTCTTTAGCTCTGTGCCATTCTGCCACTCACGGCGATGTGCGAATTCCCCGTCACCATCAGCTCTGTCCCCACCAGGAGCCCCTGCTGGCGTTGCCGTAGCCCCCCCCGCCTCCTTTTCCCCCGGTCACCCCACACATCACCCCAGCAACCGCCGACAACCTCTCTGTCCGCCCGCCTTCCTCATGTCAGCCGTGCCTTATAAATGGGAGCCCCCACCACGGGACCCTTTCCGAAGCCACTTTTCAAATGCCTCATAGGTTCGTGCACGTCGCTGCTGGAACAAACGGGGTGTGGCAGCCCCCCCTGGGAACAGTCTCCCGTCAGCTGACGAGGCTGCCGTGTTCAACAGCTGCAGCGACTGTTTTTATGCGTGTGCGTCCCCGTGGCCGGGCGTCTGGGGGGCATTGCCTGCTGGAAGCGGGCAGCTGGCTCCGAGCATGCCCAGCTCTGCATAAACAAGCAGCCGTGGCCAGGGCAGCTGGGGAGTTACCGTCTCAGAGGAGAATTCATCACGTGTGCAAGCCTCCAGTGTTTTGGGGTGCGGGGGGCGAACCCATCCCGGGAAGCACCCCGCTGTTCTCATTGATGAAGCTACGGACTTCACTTCGTGTCTATGCTCTTGAATTATGAGGGAGTTCCAACGTCACCTTCTGCGTCTGCATTTTATCTGACACCAGCGAATACCTTTTTCCTTGGTCTGCGTTTGGGGTTTTGTCAGCTCTCCTCTGATTATTTTTCCGAGAGCTCTTTCTATACCAAAAAAGAAAAATACGGGTCCTTTATCATAGAGCCTGCCTTCTGTCTGTGACCTATGTTCTTTGTGGTGATGTTGGCTCTACAGAATTAAACATTTTTTATGTGGTCCGAGGGGTAGAATTTCCCCCCCGAGACTTCTGCCTGTTCCTTAGAAAAGTCATCTTGGCTATGAAATCATCCATCCCCCGAAAAACAAGATTGGACACATTTTCTTCTCTTTTTAAGGCTGAGTTTTTTTTAATCCTTGTCTATGGATATATTTATTGGTTTTAGAGAGACAAGGAGGGGTAGAGAGAGACAAAGGCAGGGAAATAATGTGAGAGAGAAGCATCAATTGGTTGCCTCCGGTACGTGCCCTGACTGGGGATCGAACCCACAACCGTTCTGGTGGGTGAGGTGACACTCCACGGAACAGAGCTGCCTGGCCCTGGCTATTTTCCCCATTTTGCTTAGTGGGGTATTTATTTCTTTTTGTTGATTTTCAAGAACTCTTTCCCTATGAAGAAACTAGCCCTTTGAGTATACCAGGAGTTGCCAATTTCCCCCCAGCTGATCCCTTATTTTTCCGTATATTGTCCTTTCTTACCAAGTTAAAAAAATTTTATTAGTGAAACTTGTCTGTTCCTCTCCACGTGGACTTAGAATAAGGAAGAGTTCTCTTACTGGGACGTTTCATTATGTTCATTGTTTGACGTTTCTTACGTAGGAGTTTCTTCTGACGAGGACTACAAGGTGTGGAACTCATTGCACCTTTTTCCAGTTGTGCATGTAGGTGCCCAAACATGTACTGAAAAGCTTGCCACTGTCATC